>JAKCPI010028068.1:0-35519 GCA_023213315.1 Euborellia annulipes | reverse complement strand
TATAAATAAGCAAAGACTGAAGATGGACAAATAAAAAGTTGACCGAAACATTTGGATTTCACAAGAATTTTATTTTGTTGTTTTAAGAAGTAATAAAACTTCAGAATGGAATGGCATTTTCCCTCTTAATAACACTTTTCTTTTTTAGGTTACACATTAAATATTTAATGAAGATTCACTCTCTACTTGTAAAAAGTAAGTTCAGAGAAAAGTTCATTTGATTTCTGCAATATGGATTGAAGAATGTAAAAAGCCTGGTCATTAATTTTACGAATCCAAATCCCCATGGATCTGTTAAATATCAACACGCCGAGCTCCACGAAAGCCATCCCTCGTGTAAAATCAATACAGCCAGATTTTGATAACTAAGAAATCACCATGAAATTAACGCGGAAAAAATTAAAATGTTTAAGGAAATGAAGGAACAACTCCGAATTGAAAGAGGAACAATTGGAAAAAACTTAAGGATAAATTAGAAAATGAAAATAAAAATACCGTTTCACCGTCAAAACGAAGACTCAAGAAACATATAAAATGTTTCTCGATCCAAAAGATCATCATCTTTTAACAGAATCTTTCACTGAAAATATTGAAAATTCTGAAGACATGGGTGGCCACCATTAGCGGTCCGATTATGGAGAAAATTTAACACACCGCAAGAAAATAAAAGGAAAACAAAAAGAAAATTTTAATCAACCAAGCAATGAAAATAATAATAATAATGATGAACCTCGGAAACATCGTCTTCAGATGTTATCCCCCCAACAAATTACAGAGTGAAAGCAATCTTTTTTCCCTATAAATAAAAGTGGAAAATGTACATACATTTTTAAAAGATTTAGAAAAAAAAAACAGAAACACTTGTACAAATGAGAAGCAGGAATTAATTCAAAAGAAATGGGGAATTGATTTAATAACAAATAATCTCGAAGAAAATTTAAATTTTGACTCTACTATATTTACTGAAGAAGATTTAAGTTTAACAACTTGATGCTAAGGAAATAAAACTTATTTATCAGAAGAAGATCCAGTAGTGATTCCTCGAATTCTTCGATAAGAAAACGAAACTTTTCACTCAGCCAAGAATTTTATCTTTCGAGGACTTGGACTCACCTCCTAATTCTCCCGTTTCTCTAAAAATTCCATCTAAATTTGATTCCAGTAATGCGATCCTCAAACTCAAAGAAATGGGACCACCTCCTAAACGAACATGTAATAAAACTAATCCAAAACAACAAAAAAGAAACAGAAGATTGATAAAATTTCCGCCGTGCCGTCCACGACGAGAGGAACGGCCCCCGCACTGGACGCGCCGACTACGACCCGCGCGGGTCGGCACGTTCACCCTCTGGCCAGGCTCAGGGACTACACCACATGAACCCACTCTTCGAGAGAAAAGGGGGGTGGTGTGGCGCTCATAGCGATATTTTTTTGAATATAGCTTTGAATGATAGCAATGTATCTTATAGTTATTTATGTAGATAAATGTGAATTATAATGAGAAAAAAATTAAAATCTACTCTGAAATTATATTTTTTTCTTTTATTTTTTAATACCCTATGCTTCTATATATTCGACTTCATTAAACAATAATTTTTATTAAAAATAAAAAAAAATAAAAATATATATAAGTTATATTTTGGTATAGAATGATTTGGGAGAGCATATTGGTGGGCGGAGCCTAGAGCGGAGCCACGCTTCGAACGCCACCTGGCCGACTGCCGAGCAAACGTTTGACAAGTTTGACAGGCTTTCCAATCTATATTATCTATGATTTCATCCCCGGCTTCGACTCGACACACGTGTGCCTCAAGCCCGACGCCACATTGCCCTCGCTTCCGGCCTATTTCCACTCAACTGTATATATATATAAATATCTTCGCATAAATATTAACGTGTACATATCCTCGTGTAAATAAAACCCCTGTAAATAAACCCACTTTTATTTAACCTTTTCCTATACCCACAGTATAAAGGAGGGGGAGTTAAAACGCTACCCCCCTGGTTGAGTCACTGCTTCAAAGCTATCAAAGCATCTTCATGCCTTAAGCTGTGATTTTATAATATTAAACCTCTAGCGTTTTTGATATATTACACCAGATCGGATCATGCATGAGTAAATGTTCAATCTCCTTAACATGATCCTCTGTGGAGCAATTTATCGAAAACACTGCCATATTATATTGGTGTGTATACTCTTATATTAGAAAAAAATATACAATACTTATAATAAAAATACAATTATGCAAATATGATAGCTCTATAATTAATTTTTTTATTATTATTATATTATACTATTATTAAATGCCATGCAAAGCATATTCTAAAAAAAAAATTAGTAAAATAAAATATCATTTGAAATATAAATAATCTTTATTGAAATAAAATTTACATTCATGCAAACATATACAAATAATACCTGGACGTTTTAATGTAATACTAATACGTAAATGTAAAATTTCATATTGTTAGCCAGCCAAGTTGATTTTATTATAGCCATACTTTCAAACTTATATTTTCATGCCTTTTTACAGATTGTTTTTATAAATTCATCCAACTAATTAAATATAATTGAATATCTTATTAATTAAAAACAAAATGTTACATATACAAATTTTTTAAATTTATATACAGGCCCGGTTATATTGTATTTTTTGTATTAATAAAAAAAAATGCACATGCAGTAACTTTCAATTTATTGTGAATTAGGAACCGACTGAATATTCGGTTTCGGTTTCTGTCAAAAAGTAGCCGAAACCTGAGTTTGAAAAGATGAGATGAGACTCGCACGCAAAAACAAAAAGGTCAAATAATTTCCACGCAATGGAGAAAAAAAATTTTCCGCAAGGCGGAAAAGGGGTGGGAAAAATTCCATTTTCATGGCAGGGGGAAAAATTTTCCGCCAAGCGAAAAAGGGCCGGAAAAAAATTTTGCTTTCCCAAAGAAAAGGTAAAGTGGTTTCCACTGAAGGGAGAAAAATTTTCCGCTCGGTGGAAAAGAGACCGAAAAAATTTCTCACAGGGCGAAAAAAATTTCGTTTTGCTAGGGAAAGGGCAGAGAGAAAAGTAAAAAAAAAAATGTAAAATGATATGAATTTTGTATAGGAAATCCAAAGTTTCGGTTTCGGTCGAAACTAAGATTGAGGCTGAAATTCGGTTTCGGTTGAAAATCTTGTTTCGGTCGGACTCTATTGTGAATCCTCGAAAAAATCAAACAAATACCCTACAGTTGTATTTAAAGTTCAATTTTCAGGGAATTTTCTTAGGATTGTGTGTATATTTATTAGCTATATTTATAAATATCGGTGCTCCGAATTGTGGCTCGAAAGTATTGCATTCATAATAAAAAAAAAAAATTATATGCCCACTGTGCAAGTTCCCAGTTTTTCGCCGGTCCAATCCGCTAATCCAACTAATTAAATTGTGTGCTCGCCACAGATGATATTAAAATATTATCTCTCATATTATACAATTTATTTTCGCGAAATAATTCTAATGTAGCAGAAAAAAATTGTATTTTGTATAAGAGATATAAAATATCTTGAGAAGAAATAAAAGTAGATATTTTAAGAAAAAATAATTTTTATAAGTAAATTAAAGATGTGCGTTTATTTTTTATATATATAAAGGCCTTCTATGCTAATGAGACAAACGGTATCTTATGTTTAATCTTAATGGATAATTAAGAAAGGTAAATAAAATCCAAAAATAGAAAATTTCATAATTACTTTCAATTAAAATGAAGCCAAAAGCGACGATTTTCGAATTCCTTTTGAGATGGATTGTAATTATTTTTACTTAAAGAATGGGAATAGTGAAAATAATTTTAATAAAATAGAGGAATATTACTCTTTATGGGTTTTTATAGAAATTAAAATATAATTTTTTATAATAAAAAGCAAACGTGTGGGGTCGTTAGACCCCGCCAGGAACGAAGTTCCTCACGCCTTTTCTTCAACTCCGAATATAATTTAATATGAATATTATTTAAAAAAGAAAAGAATTATTTATTTTTAAAACAAATAATTAAATATATAGAAATAGATCGAGAGAAAGAAAATTCTCTAGAGCTGGGGTGGGGGCGTGGCCTCGCCAAGGCTTCGGCTAGCCTCGCTTTCCTCCGCCGGCGCTCGGGCACTTAAACGCATTTTTGTTACTGCTGCTTTTTGTTACGTTACGTTTTTTGCTAGTTCACCCAACCGTAAGCCGCGTAAAAGAACTTCGTTCCAAAAATATTTAATTTCTTCAAGAACTAACAGAACATTAACATCCCTCTATTTAATTAAAATTTTTTTACTAGATAAATTGAACCTTATTGGATATATAAAACCGGCCCTGTTTATATATTCATAAATTATTTCCAAATGATTAGTGTATGCAATTTAACATTTGAAAAATTAACAAAAAAAAAATGTAAGTCAATAGAAAACCAAGAACTTTATCAAACCAGCAGGTTTGTAAGAGCTGCAGGGAAACGCAACATTTTGCTAGCGTGTACTTCTCAAATAGTTGTTGGATAAAATTCCCTGGTTTCTCAAGTATCAATACATTTCTTTTTCCTTTTTTTTTTAATATAAACATATTAGCTGAGAAAATATTTAGATACCTACTTCTTGCAGAAAGCATAGGGAACCAAAACTTCCCTTAAGTCTTTTTTTTTTTTAGAGAACCTCATCTCTCCAAACATACTTTTATGGCACCTATATTATGCTTTCTTAAAAGAAGTTGGTATCCAAATGTTTTATAAGTATTTCTAGCAATATCTTACAGCAAATTCTGATTAGAGCTTGATTTGAAAATAATTAGTAATAATATTAGAAGCAGGTTAAATATTTCTTTTTCTGTTTTTAGTTTTTTTTTTTAAATTTTTTTTTTTTATTTAAAATAAATAAGTATTTTATCACAACCCATTTTTAATATAATAAAAAAATAAAATTTTCTCGTGGACTGGCATTTATTATAAAATAAATAATTTGATTCTTTATAAATGATTTAATTTTATTATTGGACGGAAAATTATAACTATACTCGCATATCCCCACTGACAGACAGGTATTTTGTAATTATAGGCCGTGACCCTTTTTAGCTACCAATACCTTGACTCTTTCGAAGCAAATTTATTAAAATCAGTCAATAATTTTAAATAAGTATCTGCACAAGGTTATTATTATGAATAAATGCGGGTCGGCTCAGAATTGTATATTTCGAACCCAGCGCTTAAATTTTATTAAAATTAACAAGCGAATCGGAGGACAAGGAAGTCATCAAAATTCAATTTTCATATAAATTTTTTATCCCCCTATCATCCTTTATGAAAAGTACAAATAGATAATTAAAATATTATCCCGGTGAATAATTTTTATTTTAATTAAAATAAGGGCACTACTTTATTTTTTTGCAAATAAGCCATCATTTTTTTTATAACCGCAATTTATCAAGACCCTTCAACAAGTACTGTAATATGTCCATGACCAACTTTATGCATATTATTATTATCTAATGACTGATGATGGGACAATAAAACCTAACACAAACAGAGAGAATAAGCAGACAAGGACTTTTCATTGGCTTCAGACAGAAAAAAGGGCCTAGGCTATATAAATTATTTATTTGATATTGCTATCTATATATAGGGTTGAATTTTAATATATATTTTCCACCCCATATCTGTTAATAAGTATTTTTTGTAACCTTTTTTGGAGAAATTAATTAATGAAAAAATTAAAAAAAAAGTGTTTAATCCCTCATGCAAATTTTTCATAAATTTTTGAAGCCACTATTATAATAATACTAAGCAATAATAATTCTCTAAAATATAGTGCTTTCAATAAAACTAAAAATACAACTCTATATATATAAATGTATATTTACATATACGGATTCTATTTCATATATTTATATTTAAAAAATTAAAGCTATGACTAAATTTTTCTTGGTTAGTGTCAGATGCGTTGGTATTAACTAGAGCAGATGCAAAAATAGCTTCTTTTGGTAGTTGGTATTTTCAAGCCTGGAGATCATCAGGTTTCGTTGAACCCACCTGAATTTCATTCGCATCATCGTGTTTAGACGACGTTTCCGGCTCTTTGCTTGTTACTTCTTCACGATCTTTTGAACTTGTCGATGTTTCCACTTCCGTTTTGTTATCAGAATCACCGTGAAGTGGTGCAACGACGATAGATTTAATACTGATAAAATCATCATCATTTTTAGATTTATATAAAGTTTGATTGATCGTTACGATATGTCCATCAATGATCTAAAACATAAAAAAATTATTAATAATGAAGAAATACACTTAAATAAATAAAAAATAATTGATTCTAAAATAAAAACAATTTAATAAATAATAAATTATAGATATATAAAATTTAGATGATGAATACATATAATTTTGTAACTATTATATAAGAAAAAAATAGGTACCGCCGGGAGTTGAAACACGGACCTGCCGATTTGTACTCAATAGGACCTGTTGAGTATAAATCTACACATCCAAGGTTCGATTCCCAGCGATGCTTATTTTTTTTTCTCAAATATTTAATTTAAACAATTAAAAGGTAACTCAAAATGATGTAGGGAAAAGCTCGTTAGCCAATAAGACTCACCTAATTTTATTTTTGTAGGAGAAAAAAAAGAGTTTTTCAAATATTTGATTTAAGTGTAAAAAAAAAGAAGAAATTAATAATTTTTCATAATTTTCCTCTTAATTATAGCGTCTACTCTCCAAAGCTTTATATTTTTTCAAATAAAGAGAATGAAAATTAAAAAAAAATATTAGGAATAAATGAAGGAAGATCAAAGAAATTTAAAATCCTTTAGTTAACGTTTCTAAATTCTTCTCATCCGTTTTGATTTATTAGTTCTTAAATTTCCAATTTCTTCCATAAGGAATGTATAGAGAATATTTATGTATTCTTTGCATTTGTGTATTCTATGAATGTAAACAAATCCTCAAGCAGGCACTGAATTGGAATGGAATAATAAAAATTTTCTTTTCATAAATAAGAAAAGACGAGAGTCCGCCGCAGGCGAGCTCAAGCCAGCTGGCGAGGAGTCCAGGAGTGCGAAACCCCGCGGCTAGTAATATAATAATACAGGAACACTTAAATTTATCGTGGTTTATAATTATAATATTACTATTCAAATTAAAATTATTGAGGGGATTTACCCTCAAATTTAGAATTTATTCCATATTGTTGTATATTTTGATAATTGAGGTATTCCTGTAGATAAAATTTTTGAATTTACCTTGCTATCTGAAGTGGCATTTACAACTTTCAACTCATCTGTATTCGTTGATCCTGAAAAATATTCAAATCATTATTATAATGACTGAAAAGAGAGAATTTTATTTATATTTAAGAAGGGGTAGGAGGCCTCTAAATCTTGAATAAACAATTTTCCAATCCAATTAATGAATTTAATTTATTATAATTTTTTTTTTATTTAGCTTTCGCTCCTACTACCCTTTAAATGTATTTATTATTTACCAAGTATGCTGAAAGGATTGAAGAGATTGAAGAAGTTAAAGCTGAATGGCCAATAGGTTAATTCGTCTTCACTACTGTCTGATTCTTGACTGGATACTTCAGGACCTGAAATTTAAAAAAAAATAAGACATTAAATAGAGAAGAAAAAGTGATAAATGCAAACATTGTTTTACGTAACTAAGAAAATGCAGGTATTTTTAGTATTATGTATTTTTTTTATATTTTGAAGAGTGGCAGATACGGCATAAGGCCTAACTAAAGGATGAAATTAGAAATACAAGCCTTGTTTATTTTATTTTTTATTTTTTTTGGAAATTTCTATTAAAAAATTAATTAACTTAAATTAATTATTTTAATTTTTAATATTTATTTTTAATAATTTTTATAAATGATGTCTTTATTAAGTTGCTAATTTCACAAAACTTTCCTTATACTCAGATATGTGAAAAAACTCATTTTTACTTTCTCTTTTATTTGGGTAAGTTTTTAGAAAAAAAGAAAACGCTAAATTTTCAGTAGATTAAAAAACAAAAAATATTAGGTGATAAAATTCAAATATTTCGGAATATTTAAAATTTAAAAAAAAAAAAAGGTAATAAAATAAAAATATTTCAAAATTTCCAAATATTCCGAAATATTTGAATTTTATCACCTAAAATTTTTTTTTAATTTGGGCTTCTTTTTTTCTAAGTAAAAAAATTAGAGCAATAATTAAATTAAATAAATTAATTGGGGTTTTGAAAATAAACCACAAAAACAAAAATATGAAAATTTTTAAGTAAAAAATATGTTAAAAATAGGCACCACCGGGAATTGAACCGCGGACTGTCGATTTGTATTCAACATGCTCTACCACTAGACCAAAGATCGGCATTCTTTCTAATTGTAGCGCATGTTTAGTAAAAATTTAAATAGTAATATATTCTTTTTTGCTCTATTTGCTACGTAAAATTATATATTGATCTAAAATAGTTAGTTGAAAGTATATTATAATAATAAACAAATAAATAGTCTATTTGTTTCAAGCATCTCATACTCCCAATTAAGGAAAGTTTTATAACTTCCTTGCCGTTTATTTTTTAATTAAACAAAAGTTAAAATATAGGCTAATTTAATAAATTAATTTTAAAACAATTCATATTGTAAATTGATTTTTCTTGTAAAACTTAATAATTAAATTACATAAACATACTCATGCAATTACATTGATTTATCGCCTTTTGAATTATATTTTATCATTAAAAAAAACCCATGATGTATGATGCTCTTGTTTTATTTTTTAGCGATAATTTATTTAAAAAAAAAAATATCTTTTTTTTAAATAATAAATAAATTAAAGAGATTATTGCGGAAAAAAAAGGCCACAGGTAATGAAAATCAAGGTTAGCGTATTGTATACTAAATTAACTTTTAATAATTATTACCTTATCATATTAAGAAAAAAATTAATTAATACTTTTTTTCTTATTTCGAAAAATAATATATTATTAAAATAATCAGATAATGTAAGAAATAGTTAGACTAGACCACATTTATCACATTAGCCATAAAATTCTTATTAAAAAGATGCTATCACTGACATCATCTCATGTATTCCCAGGGAACTCGTGACCTCAAGATGGGAATCACTGCGCAAGAGAAATTAGAGAAAAATAAATATTATCTAAAACTAAGAATCAATAATCACAAAACTTGTTGTTTTTTTTAGTTTTCTATTAATATGCGCAATCTAAAAAAAAAAAAAAAAAAAAAAAAAACTTAAATAATGTCTGCAAAATTTGAACTGATTTGTAAAACAGTAAGACGTGGCCCATCGCCTTTGAACTTTAAGAAATTTCAAAATTTTCTTAAAACTAGCATTCCCTTTGTTTTCGACTAAATTAAATTTCACATTCCAATAAAATTGGAAATTTATTATTTAGAACTTTTTATTGCTTAAAATTAACTTAAATAATACATAATAAATTAATAGAACTAATAGAAAGTATAGATTTTTAATAATCTTAAATCGTTTCATCTGTCAAAGTTCCCCAGCATAAATCTGTTCATATTTCTTTTTCATTTCATTATTTGTCAATCATATTTTTCAGTTCGATTATATAAAATTATAACAAATGTGTGAGTAGTTTAGTCAAATCCGAATTGAGATATTCATTGAATATTAATATCTTATCTTATTCAAATTAATAGATCTAGAAAAATATGATAGAATAAAATTTTCTTTTGAAATCGGATATTTTGTGTAAAAAATTACAATAATACAAAAAATACCGGATTTCAAAAAAAATTTTATTCAATCATAAAAATTTTAAATTTTTGGCTAATTAAAATAAAAATGTGTGCTTCTCATCTAGAATTTTATTTAATTTTCTTTAAATAAATAAATTTAATTCTTAGTGAGAGTTCTACGCTTTAATTTTAATTAGTCAAATATCATTAAAATTTTATTAAGAAAAAATTATTTTCCTCTTTATTTTAATAATTTTTCGTAACTAATAATTGTGAGGTATGTCTTTGTGGCTATTATTAAGGAGTCAAAAAAAATCCAAGACATAGGCAGCCAAAATTATTTGTTTTATTGTTGCCGTTAAAATAAAAGAAATAATTTTGGATTTTTTTTGACTCCTTAGTAACTAATAATGTTATAAAGTCAATAGATACTAGTGACGATGTAATATCGCATAATTTAAATTTTAAATGATTTTTTTTTTTACTAATTTCTTTGGTCTAGTTCATCGAGATCTGTTTTAAAAATTACAAGATCTTGTCTAAAACATTGGTTGTATTTACTTATGGCGATAAATAAATCAAAAAACGCCATTAGTAAGAGAAAATTTGTTAACGAATCAATTTAATTAGAGCATCATAATATGAAATCAAAAGTTGCAAAAACGATTAGATGACGATATAAATGTAAATGCCGACAACTATTCAAGGAGAGATGAAGGCACATCTGACTCAGGAATAACTAATATTTGAATGATTAAAAAAAAAAAAAAAAATGTGAATATTTATTGAGATACCTCAATTTGTTTTAATTTTTTTAATTCATCGAAGGCCAAATGAAAAAAAGTTAAATATTCTTCGTATTTTTACTAGGAAATATAGGCCTAACTAACTGTTAAGCAAATTATCATTAATCCATTATTATTATATATAAAATTATGTGAGAATAAAAATTGTTCAACCGGAAATGATATTCTTAAATCAATGCAAACATTTTTCCAGTGGGAGGGGAGAAGGGAAAATTTTTTTTTTAATATTCAAATTCTATATAAAATAATTAATTTATAAAAATAATCATAAAACATAAATATTAATAATTATTTTAAAATTTATATAATTTTTTTTCTCTAACAAATCAACAATATGATTTTGAATGCAACAATTTTGTATTTTGTAAAATTTTAGTTTGTAAACCATCCAAGAGTCGGATGCTTCAGTTCTAATCAACTAGCAAACTTATCCGACCTTCCTCGTTGAAACATTTTTAAAATTAAATATACAAATTAAACACTAGGTAAACAGGCTTGTGTTCCTTAAGCCTTATACCGAACTTTTGGTTTTAGCTAACTAAGTACGTTCCCTGGCTCTTATATAATCATATGATTAGCTTAACTAGAACTGAAAATACTCGAAAGTCATAGCAGAGGGATAGATAGTTAATTCAGGAACCAGAGTATTTTACAATTTTCACTTTAATTATTTTTTTTTTCACTTTAATTATTTAATTTTTTTTCAACCCCCCCCCCCCCCCTCAGGTGAGTAGCTTATCCAGAAGATATATTTGGAGACAAATACACATTCGTTTAAAAAATAAATAGCCTAAATAAATTTAATAATTCCATTCTTCTAGTTTAAAAAATTTTTAAATTATTATTTTTTTAATAAAAAAAATAATTAGAAAGGAAATCTATTATTTATAACCCCCCTTCCCCAAAAAAAATTTGATATGGTGATTTAAATCTAGCGAATTATAAATGGCACCACCATATTTTTTTTAGGATGAGATTATAATAATTATAATAAAAGAATACGATAATAAATGGTTCTATACCAGTATAAATGAAATCATTTAAATTTAATTTATAAACGTGAAAAATATTAAATTTTTTATTTCATGAGCAATAGAGAGGTGGGGGAAAGGTGATGTGACGTCACTGTCCTTGCCTTTTAATGGACTTGTCTCCAACAAACTTCCTAGAATCTTCAATGCAACGAGTAGGTGGTCAATCGATTGGAATTTTTCCAAAGAGAGTAGCTGATTAGAAAGTAATCTAGCGAGGAAAGAGCATTTCCTTTTTTTTTTCCATATTCTGCAATATTATTTGATTTCTCCAGAATCCTTCAAAAATCAATCTTTAATAAGGAAAATTCCTTATTAATCGAGAAAAAAAATTTTTCTTGATTTCCCTCTCAACTCTTCAGGTGCTTATTAATTAAATTGCTAATTCGTAGTTTAAGCTTTGCCTCTTTTTATCCTAATTATATTATTATTATTATGAAACGTTTCCGGTGTGAACTCTCATTAGAATAATTCCTATTCATAATAGTAAAAAAAAATTATCGTGATTATGAATCAATAAGAAAAATCACGAATCTGAGTTGATCTCAAAGTTAATGAGGCATATATTTTAAAAATACAATCCAAAGGTTGTTTATTCATTTGTAAATACTTGTCAAGGCTGTTTCGAACTAATAAGCAACATTTAAATCAAGCGTTGAGTCAGCAAGATCCCGAATAGCATTTGCAACGATAATTACTTGGCAGGCGATAGGCGATAACCATGTCCGTTTAAAAGGTTTACAAGACATCATTAAATTCAGGGACGGCGTTAAATCAAAACCAAAATTACGATACGATTTTTATGTTTTTATAAATAAATTTTTGATTAGATATTGAAAAAAATAAAATAAATAAAATAAAATTCGGGATTTAAAAAAAAAGTAGGCACCGCCGGGAATCGAACCACGGATACTAAGCTTCGAGTGTATGTTGAGTATAAATCTCCGATCCGTGGTTCGACTCCTTTCGGTGTTTATTATTATTATTATTATTTTTTAGAATAATAAATATTATTATAAATATATTAATTAATACGTTCCCTTGAAAAACATATATTATATTCATTAAGGATGAAATAGTTAATCATATATTATCTAATTTTACTTTCTGTTATGTGTATGTTAATATATAATGAGAAAGTATTGCGATCATGTCAAAAATTCGATTTTGATGGATATACACGTTTTGAAGTCCCTCCCCTGTGTTCAATAAATTGGTCTGGCTGTGTATCTATTTGTGATGTTTTAAGGCATGAAGGAAATGAGCTACGATGTTGAAATTTTATATTTAAGTTAGTTACCCCCCCGGACAGTTAAAATATGCGTTTGGACAAAATCGGCCAAAAAATACTAGTACTTTACTAAGGTACTTTTTCACTTTTTTTCGATTTTCTCAAAATTGGCTTTAATGATTTTGATTAAAATTCATAAAGCAACTATTTTGTAGATGCTCTTTAAAAAGTATATCAGTGAAATTTTTAGTGAAAATTGTTTGAAGTACACTGTACTGATGTAGTATTTTAGATTTTTCAAATTCTTTTTTAGGCTCTTCCTTCCATAGAGCCAATGTCAAGCCCTATGGGAATTTGCATGTTAATTTCTATCCCCCTTTGGAAATTTTTACACATTAAAAAAAAAATTCCAATTCTTATGAAATTTTGTTGTATTTATTTAACGTTAGGATTTTCTATTGTGTATAAAATTTCCAAATATGAGATTAAAATTCTGAAAAATAACCATAGTTGTTTCAAGCAGTCAACATTTAAAATACAATAGAAATTCTGTACAGTGAACGCCATAATTAAGTCCCCACCTGTGAGCTAGAGCCTAAAGTATATGGAATCAAGGGCGTCCGCAGAATTTTTTGCAGGGGGGGGGGCAAGTCACTTCCAGATAAGTTAAAAAAAACGTACATTGATATTGATAATGTTATACATCTCTTAGTATTTAAAACTTTCTCATCGCGGCAAGGGGTATGTATACTTAGAAAGGTTTTTTTTTGTATTTTTTTTTGTTTTATACATTTTTTGTATCATTTTAATTTTTCAGGGGGGGGGGGGGCAAGTGCCTGGTTGCCCCCCCCTGCGGACGCCCATGTATGGAATAGTATGTGGTATATAGTGAAATAATTTTAAATTTGAAAAGGTAAAATAAAATCATCTCTACCAGATTTTATTTTTACCTTTTCGGTCATTAAAATTATTTCACTATTATACCACATTCTATTCCATATACTTAAGGCTCTAGGTCACAGCTCTGGACTTAATTGTGGAGCTCACTGTGCATAGAGCCTATGGAAATTTTAAAAACATTGACTTTTTTACTTTTGAAACTCAAGTGGTCAAGTTTGGAACTAAGCTGCTATGGGAAACTAATATCTCGACACAAAAAAAAATCTGCAGTGAGTTAAATCACACAGGATTTTTTCTAAGAATAGATAAACGAAGAATCTGTTTCTCCTGAATAAAAATCAACAGAGCAAATAGAATAGAAATTTTTTATTTTAAAATTTTTAATAATTATTTTTTAAGTCTTATTTAATATAAAAGTAAAGTAAATTATGTTAAAATAAATAAATATTCTACTTTTTATTTTGGTTTCTAAAATTGAAGAGAGAAAGTCGATTTAAAGGCCAACAGACCAACGTAAAGGGTTGCCTACGTTCAAGGCAATAATCCTCAGAGTGTACTCTAAAGAGGCTACAGACTGAGTGGAGGAAAAATTGTAAACAGTTATACGATTTTTGACTTTCTATGAAATTATTCAAATATTTTTCTCTAATAGAATTTTTTTTTTTTCATGAATATTTATTTATTTTTGATAAGAGAAGGATAAATTTTAATTGGAGACAATAGGGGGGCTTCAATTGATGATCAAATAAAGTTCGCGTCATCCTTAAATAGTTTAAGGTCAATCACAAAAGGGAAGCGTATATCCCATATTATCAATTACCCAAATATTTCATAAAATTCTGACCTTAAAATATAGATTATCAACGAGTCCTCATTATTTTATCTTATATCTTGAATATATAATTAAAATGTTTAACCATATTTTTTTTAAATTTATTATATGCTTTTGCTCCTATTATATGATATCTGTTGGCATAATAATAATAATAATAATAATAATTTTAACAAAAAGAGAAATATAAGTATAGAAAGAAAAAAGAACTCTTCACTGATAAGACAATAGATAGAAATTAATTCGAAATACGATATTTCAATTTGATCAATTCAAGGACGACACAATTTAAGATGCAAAATAGAACAAACTTGATGAAAAAAATATATGGTGTGACTGGTCGCACAGCACACAACTTTCTCTTACCTTTAGTAATTAAAAATTGTGTTCTGTGCTTGTCACACCAGATTTTGTGTGTGGACATAATTAGTTTCCGCCGATATATTAGCATTCAAGATATAAAATTTATAAATGTGTGAAAATAATTATATTTTGTTATCATGGCAACCACCAGTACAGAAGTAAAGTGTGCTTCAAAAGATTTCAAGGACAAAATGAGAATATACATTTTAAAGAGCATCTAAAAAATAATTGATTTTTGAATTTTAAACAAAATCGTTGTAGCCACTTTTGAGAAAATCGAAAAAAACTGAAAAAGTACATCAGTAAAGTACTATTATTAGTTGGCCGATTTTGTTCAAAAGCTTCGTGTCACGTGGTAGAGAGGTGCCTAACTTTAATATAAAATTTCAACCCCGTAAATCTTTTAGTTCTTGAGATATTTTGTTCACAAACACACAAACAGACCATGTTGCGAAAATCACTTTTTTGGACCTCAAAACGTGTATATCCATCAAAATTTCGACATCGAATTTTTGACATGAATCTAATACTTTCTTACTATATATACAGTAAATAACAAAAAAAAGGAGTAACTTTGTCTAGTTTTCGAGCATAGAATTCGGAACTCCCTTCTGAGATTATCCAGTAATAACAATTGTTTAGAATTTTTGCAAATGACACTTTATATTTTCCATAAATTTAATAAAATTTCTTGTTTATTTTGAGGGCCTGTTCCAAATAACGTCTCTTCTTACAGACCAGAAAAAAAAACATTTCTCCACCTCAAATCCATAATCAAATTAATTGTTTCATATTCCAAAATTGCATGACATTAATTATTTCGTTATAAAATATTTTTTTGTTTACTTCGGATGATTCATTTTATTTCATATTGTTGAAATAACACATATATTATGGATAAAAATATATGCGTCATTCGAGTTCGAAGTTTAAAAAGCAAATTCACATTCTGAGTCGTACAGGTGTTGTTAGGTAACAGCTTGTCAGAGAGGGAGTGGCTTCGAGAAGACCTTCTTCACAAATAAGATCGAACGGTGAGAATTATTGTGAAATATTCAAAGGAAAAAAAAAATAATAATAGAATCCTGAATAGGTACCGTTGATCAAGGATCAATTTCAAAAGTCTTTTGAAATATGAAAAACTAAGAAATAATAAAAAAAAAAGCTATTTTTATTAAGATATTAAATAAATCAATCACTCGGTTTCTAAATGATGTTCAGAAGATTTTTCCTGTCCAATAAGAGTTATTAGATCCTTTTTTTAAAGTTCAAGGTTGAAATATATGTATTTAAAACAAGGAAATTTTTATAATTATTCTTTTTATTCACGTGATCGGTGTCGAAAGAGTGAGTTATATTTAGAAGGAGCGAAAAATATAGGTGACAAAGATAAATAATTGATATACGAATTTTGAGAAAATCTAAAAAAAACTAAAAAAGTACATCAGTAAAGTAATAGTACTTTTTTTTTGTTCAAAAACTTCGGGTTACTTTCCAAGGGGATAACTTAAAAGGTTGGGAACCCCTGCTTTAAATTAACATGTTAATATATAGATAAGAGAAAGTAAAATTGAAAAAACTTCTTGTTTTGGGTTTTATATAAAATACAACGTTTCGGTCACTCATTCTGTACATCAACAACTGTGAAATATTTAACTCTGAAAATTGAAAACACTTCGTTATTGTTTCATTTATATTAATACCTTACGACCCCTCGTAAGTAAGGGGGGGGGGGTC
Organism: Euborellia annulipes; assembly: GCA_023213315.1. Lineage (NCBI taxonomy): Eukaryota > Metazoa > Arthropoda > Insecta > Dermaptera > Anisolabididae > Euborellia > Euborellia annulipes. The sequence goes on along the minus strand of JAKCPI010028068.1, from coordinate 18,898 downwards.
AATGAATAAAAAAAGCGCTTTAAGCGAAAATCCAATTACTCAGGAATTATCTATGTAAAAATATTTTTTATTTTTTATTTTTTTTTTTTGTATATCATTAATAAAGACTTGTTTCTGTTTCACTGTGGTTTATTTTTCATTTCAAGCCCTTCATCTTGTACAATTCAGCTTAAGATCACATTCTTTGTGATATATGACAATCTCATCCGAAGTATCACTTCATTCTTTGTGATCTTACGCCGAAGGAAGGGAAAGGAAAGACCGAAACGTTGTAATTTTTATATATAAACGATTCATGTACACAAAATAAAAAGACTCCACTCGTTTGGTCAGTTTAGACGTTTCCATATCCAAAGGAAATTGATTATTAAAATTAGAGTTTCTTAAATTATATTTCTAAATAGTTATATATACATGATACTCAATAAAATAAAATCTATATATTGAAATATGTGTAGATTCGATGTTAAAATAATAAAGACGAATGTGTAGTAAATAGGTGAGAGGTGATTGGCAAATTCAACCTGTTTATTCAACGAAACGGCGATGCGGGTATTCAATTAATTTATTCATCCGATTTGAATAGACCCAAAAATTAGGAATTCAAAACACTCAATACTCATACATTTATTCAATTCAAATATTTCGGATAATTATCAGATCAGGATTTTATTGTTGAATGTTATAAGATTAATATGAATTGAGATAGGGCAGTGATGTTGAACGCCTTTGGATTATATGTAGCTTCCTTACCTTCGGTAAGAGAAAGTTGTGTACTGTGCTTGCCATACCAGATTTTTTGTGTGTATTTAGTTTCCCATAGCAGCTAAGTTTCAAATTTGCGTTTTAAATGTTGACTGCTTGAAATAAATTATTAATTCTTTATTTGGACATTTTATACACAATAGAGAATCCTAAATAAATACAAAATTTCATAAGAATTGGCGTTTAAAATGTGTAACAAATTCTCAAAGGGACCGACCCCCTTTTAAATTGAAATTTACATGCAACTCCCCATAGGGATTTAACATTGGAATGACGGAAAAATGAAAAATCCGAAATACTACATCAGTAAAGTGTACTTCAAATAATTTTCACGAAAAATTGTTTGAAGTACATTTTACTGTAAGTAAATTTTACTGATATACATTTTAAAGAAGATCTAAAAAAAAATTGATTTATAAATTTTATTCAAATCGTTAGAGCCAATTTTGAGGAAATCGAAAAAAAAAACTGAAAAAGTACATCTGTTAAGAACTAGTACTTTTTGGCCGATTTTTTGCTTATTTTGACTGTCCGGGAGGGTACCTAACTTCACTAGCGTAACGTTTTTGAGCTGGGCCCCCCCGCAAATTTTATTTCGGGCCCCATTATTAGACCATACAAAAAATATTTTTTAAATACCGTATATCCCTGAACCCTGAGGGCCCCGGGCCCTCTCAAAGAGAAATTTTCATTAAATTTTTTACCGTTTTTACAGGAGCTTTGAGGGCCGAGCCCTCTCAAAGAGAAATTTTTATTATTTTTTTTATCTAAATTTTTCCGTTTTTATCGGAGCTACAGTTTTTTAGCCCAGCCCAGCCCGAGGGCCCCCCAAGGTCCGGGCCCCCCCCGCATCGCGGGGTCTGCGGGGGCGTACGTTACGCCACTGCCTAACTTAAATATAAAATTTTAATCTCGTAGCTCAATTCCTTCATGCTTAAAATCGTTACACCCAGACAGACAGACAGACAAACAAATTAGTTTAGAATTTTTAATAATTATTATATCAATATGAAATTTAGCATTGGTATAAGATATTGGTCTTTTGCCCATTTTAGTTAAAAATAAAAGAAAAAAAAATATAGACAACCTGCAGATCTTTCTACTTTCTCTTAACCTATATATGAGATATATAGAGAGGAAGTATTGCGATCATGTCAAAAATTAGATGTCGAGATTTTGATGGATATACACGATTTGAGATCCCCTGAGTTCAAAAAAGTGGGTCCCGCAAATTGGTCTGTTTGTGAACAAAATATCTCAGGAACGAAGGAGTTTGAGTTAGGCATCCCCAAACCACCCTATAAAAACATAAACTCATACAACTCACAATAATATAAATAAAATAAAAAAAAATATATCATAATTATCCAACTTAAATACAAAAATAACCAAGGGGTGAAAATAATAATATAAATTAATGTCTTTTATTACAAATAACAACAATCGCGAAATTAATTATTGATATTTTTTCTAAATTTCTAAACAAAAAAAAGAAATATTTTAACCCAGTAAAATTAGTTTTTTTTTTTCTTTTATAAATTAATATTTTTTTTGTTAGAAATACAAAACTTAGCTAAGCGCTTTTCAAATATTTATTAATTTATTTTTTAAATAACCTTGTGAATGTCAATGAGTTATCAATAAGATACGATTAATAAATTTATTCGTCATTTTAAATAATTTACAAATTTTTATAAAATAAATAATTTTTATTGATTTATGATAGAAACCTCAAGGTGAGAAATATTTTTTAATACTATAATAAATATTCTATATTATGAAATGAGACGAAGAAAAATAAAGGAAAATTTTCTTAGAATTTATAAACTTTTGACTGGTATTCAAGGCCCCGAAAGATATCACAGTTTTTAATTAAATAAGAGAAAGTAAAAAAAATAAAAATGATTTAAAAAAAAATTTCTTTATTTTTTGTAATCAATTAAGTTATGGTCAATTAAAGGCTTGTAGGTTCAATGACAGCACAAAATTAAAACTTAATTAAAAATTAAAATTTTTCATTCAAAGTTTACGGAAAAATTCACAAAATTTATTGGTATTATCTGCTTTAGTTACAGATTTTATTATTTATAAAAGATAAAAATCATTTTAAGTAACTGAGTCGAACAATGAATAATATTGTTATTAAAGATTAATTAAATTTTAATGCTAATATGCTCGAATGATTTTCGAAATAGAATAAATTATAATATACAATACAAATCAAATTAAACTGAATGGGCTGGCTAATTTCACTTGTTTCGTTTACGCAATTTTATATATTTGTTTCCATTCAATAAATGTATTTTTCCTTTTTATACTTTTATATCCTAATTTGGGTTTAAAAAATATTCTGATGACGTATATATAACTCTTTTATTAATAAATATAAAGAAACTTTTGAATATTTATTATAGAAGTTGAAGTTAGAATTTATTTTTAGTAATAAGGACGGAAATGAATGGAAAAAATTACAAATAGCTATTAAAAAAATTAATTATTAAATTAAAAAAAAACAAAACAAATTCATTCAATTAAGAAAAAGTTTTTAACATAATTTATGATGGGTGTAGCCAAAGGGGATTCCCATAATTTGATAAAAAAAAAACATTTATGAAAACTATTATAGGTAAAAGACCATAACGAATTCAAGGTTTTATGAAAATGATAACCAATTTCCTTGTAAATGGAGTAGAGGTCTTTGAAAAAAAACCTAGGTGCATTAATTAGTTCGCCTTCTTTCAAAAGATAGGCAACCCATATGACTGATTTTTCTTTTAATTGTTATTGAGCTCTTCTAGAGCGGGCCACACATGTTCGTTAGTAAATTTATAGTGATATTTAACCATTACGCATGCATTAATCAATTTTCTGGTAATTTGGGTTATACCGGTACAAGTATTAATAAATATATTTTTATACTATTTTCAAATTAATTTTCCGGCTCTTCCTTCCATAGAGCCAATGTTAAATCCCTATGGGGATTCGCATGTAAATTTCGATTCAAAAGGGGGTCCCCTTTGGATTTTTTTCCACATTCCAAATTCCAAAATTTCCAAAATTTTGTATTTATTTAGGATTCTGTATTGTGTATGAAATATCCAAATATGAGATTAAAATTTTGTAAAATAACCATAGTTTATTTCAAGCAGTCAACATTTAAAATATACAGAGCCTATGGAAATTTTGATTCAATTGACTTTTTTACTTTTTACTTAATTATGAAATGCAAGTGGTCAATTTTGGAACTAAGGTGCTATGGGAAACTAAATATATCTCGACACAAAAATCTGGTGTGACAAGCACACAACTTTTTTTTGTCAAAGGGTATTAATATAGTCTATATATTTTATTTTAAATTGAGTATACACGTATATATCTCCTTACACCTTTTAATAATAACATAAGGAAAATACTTTATTTTATAATTTCCTTAAAAGTAGATAGGTATATACTGTAATTTAAAAACAAATAAATTCCTTGTCAGATATAAAAATTTTCTAAATTAAAAAATAACACATTCCGTTCTAAACAAAATAAAATAAATCAAAATAAGGACTCTTATTTTTGGATATTTATAGTGTGAAGTTTTAACCAATTTAAATAATATTTGGAGGTTACAAAACTGCGCATATCTCCTCCACAAGTGTAACTAATTTACAAATGAAAAAACAAATAAAATCAATTGACAAAACCGGCCTATCTGGTATCCCCCTTGCTTAAATGGAAATATTGGTCACGCTACTGTTTATTATCATTAGATGACGATTGATACCATAAAAAACAAGTATGACCAGACGTAGGATATTGAAAGATATGTAAGGAGAGAAATACTATTCAATGCAATTATTAAAAAAAAAAATAATTCTATTTTAAAATTAAATACAGACGAATAATAATTTTTTTTTTTTTTTATATTTTATAGCAATCCAGGACTCTCAACTACAACTAAGTTTGTCCTGAAAGGAACCGTCTGCTATGAAATATAAAAATTTATTATTTATATCAAATGTTTGGTTCTAATTAAGAATTTACAGTCAATCAACAATCATGTTTTTTTTAAATATTAATATATCTTTCTTAAAAATTAATAGACAAGTGATAATTGATGTTAATGTTTTCTTATAATATATATATATAATGGTTTTTGGAGTTTAGGCTTTCACAGTAGTTATCATTAATAAAAGAATTTTAAGATAACAAAATAAAGTTTGTGTTTGAAAGGGAAAAAATTGGCCCCTGGAGTCGAACCAGGGGGCGCAATTTTTGCCATTCAAACACAAACTCATTTCGCAAATTTGTTATCTTAAACGATAAATTGACTGGCATTGTTTGTAAAAAATTCCATTGCTCTACCTAGTTAATATTCGATAGAATAATTTTGTTTTCTGGTTTATTTGTAAAAATTACAACGTTTCGGTAACTCATTCTTTGGCCTTCTTCAATTCAGTTAAGATTACAAAGTTATTACATCTGTGACATTCTCATATGAATTGAATTGAAACATTCAAATGAAATTGTCACAGATGTAATAATTTAACTGAATTGTATCTGAAGAGGGCCACAAAATGAGTTGCCGAAACGTTGTAATTTTTACAAATAAACCGCAGTTAAACCGAAAACAATTTATTATGCTGATATTTTAAATATCTGGTAAAGAAGAGGAAAATTTGTTAGGGGTAGGGGGAATCCAATGTATCATTATTTTTTGAAATTACAGCATTTTTTTTTTTGACACACGGCTTTGTATTCTGACTAAACCAACGGTGGTAAATATAAATATTAATAAAATAAACAATTGTAGTAAACGAAAATAAATTGTTAATTGAAATTCAATGCATACAAATGGGAAAATAGGTAACCTTTAAGAATTATTTGGTTACAAGGCTAACTAAAGCAGGAACTTACTTGAACCGGCAGGGAGACTCTGTGTCTGTGCAATAAGCAACAATGTCACGAGAAATACAGAGAGTGAAACGGTCATTGTGGCGGTCGCACTCAATCAGTTATAATCGCTAAGGTTGACTGCTGGTTGGCTACTGGTGATCGCCGGCGCGCTTTAACCTTTATATATATATCCTGTATTTATATATATATATATGAATGGGGTTGGATATATGGAAACGGAGGAGAAAGAGGCGGAGCACTAAGCGTTGCGTAGCGTCTTTGCGTTGCGTTGCGTATATCAGAGGAGGCGCCGCCACCGGCACTGAGTCAAAGCTTGCACGTAGGTTTGCAACTTCTTAGAATACACACAGAAAAACACCAAGTATGATGATTAAAAAAAAAGTCATTCATGTATACTTAAAATATTTAACATAAATATCTATATAACTTTTTTTAATTCATGGTCAAAGGAAATGAATCTGAGAATCCGGTCCCCCTCCTCTCATCATTCCATCTTCCTTCGTTTTTCATAAACTGAGTTATTATTCCAAGTATTGTTCAGTCCTTTTTTAGATTATCGACAAAACATGTAATATGTGATTCAGATAGTCCGTAGCGTAGCAAGGAAATGTGGAATTAAAAAATGTTTTCTTTTTAGGAATTCATAATTTTCTTCATGGGCGGAGCTAGGAAGGGGGGGGGGGGCTAAGGCCCCTTATAGGATTTGGTCCGAAGGTACTTTTTACGTATTAAAAAAAGAAACAACATAGTAGGTAACTACAAAACCCCTTGGAAATGCTAATCCCTGAGGAATTAATATAAATAGTTTTGTAATAAACTATAAAAAAACCCCTGGGATTTTATTTAGAAAGATCCACTCTCAGGGGCTAAGGAAGCAAGTAGCTAAACAGTAGATTACGGAGTTTGAAGTCCCAACACGACTCGGGTTCGAATCCAGCTAGCCGTAAATAATTCAAACATTGCCGAAGGGTAGGATAGTGGGAGAAAATCTCACCCTGAGAAGGAGCAATATCCCATAAAATCCAAATCCAAAACCTCAACATTTTATTTAGAAAGATCCACTAATCAGGGGCCAGTCCCCCCCCCCCGAGAAAAAAATTATATTAATTTTGGCTTTTCCTGTTTTTTTTTTTTTTTTTTTCCAAATTTGTCTAATTTTGTAGCGATGTCAAGATCTTAGATCTAATAGCATGGTACAAACATTTTGCATAATACTTTAAAAAGATTACATTAATAAAAGAATTTAGTTTTCTGTTTAACACTGTTAAACTTACAACGTTTCGGTCACTCATTCTGTGACTTCTTCAGGTACAATTACAAAGAATATTACATCTGTTACAATCGAGTCTGAACTAAACTACAATCAAACTGAAAACAAAATTATTTTATAGAAGGATCGTATATTTCCTGCTATTAAATATCATCGAAATTATTTCATTAATGATAACAGATGTGAAAGCCCAAAATGCAAAAAAAAAAGAGAATGAAAATCAAATTTTTTCATTCTTTAAATAAGTAGGTCTTAAGTTTTATTTTAGAAAGATTTGGAGAATTATTAATACCATCTTATCATGGACCACTCTCATATTATTTCAACACTACCGAAATACCAACTCAATAAATAAGTATGATTTTATGCCTCTTTAAAATTAATTTTTTTACAAGAACCCTTCATCAATTCATATTACTTTTTCTCTTACCTATAAATATATGCTATATATAGAATAGAATAGAAATAAAATTCTATTCCTAGAGAGAGAAAATATTGAATTCATATCAAAAATTCGATGTCGAAATTTTGATGGATATACAAGTTTTGGGATTCCCTGAGATGAAAAAGTGCAAAATAGTCTGTGATTAATTTAAAGCATGAAGGAATTCAGCCACGAAGTTGTAATTTCATATTTGAGTAAGGTCCTGAGGCGCGAAAATAAGCTTCTAAATAAATTCGGTAATAAAGTACTTGTACTTGACTGAAGTATTTTTTCGATTTTCTCAAAATTCATAAATCAATTATTTTTTAGATGCTCTTTAGAATGTATATTCTCACTTTGATCTTAAAATTTTTTGTTTAATATTTACCTACTTCTTAGGAAAGATAGTAGAATTGATTGCCATGATAATAAAATATAAAAATTTTATGTTTATAAATTTTATATCTTGAATTCTATCTAATGAATGTCCTACTGGCGGAAACTAAATACATGTCGACAGTTACCGAAGGCAAGAGAAAGTTAAGTTTTTTTTTGTACTGAAGATGGTCAAGAGTCAAGCATATCTACAATTTCTGAACATGTATTAAAAGAGATATTTTAATCAAAAGGCATGGTCGAATAATCCACTCATATAATTATATTATTCAACAATATGTTCTAATTAAAGTTAATAAAATTAATTTTTGCTTTCTTTGTAAAAAAATACCAATATATTTTGCAAACTACCGTAGAACAAAATTTACCAATTCTATGAGACACATCCACCCCTTGATTACGCCACCGGTGATGATTATTTATTTTATTCTAAAACAAAATAATAATTTTTTTCACTTTCAATATTTTCCGCCTTAAAACTGTCTAGTAATATTTCCTGGGTTGGTTTTTAAATAACAGACATTGTGGGGGAGGAATTTTATTATGACACAACCGATATATATAATCTGTTTATATGTATTAGGATTAGGAATTACTAAATTTCCTTTAGACTCCACAAATAGATGCTATTATGCAAAAGTGTAAGAAACTTTGCTATAGAAAGAGCACCTCGTCGTTTTTAGCGGTCAACTGACCACATCGAACCAGGATATCCTAATGATATGTGTGATTAGCTCTGTGGTTTTATTATTTGAAAACATTTTGCCAGAATTGGGGAATTGATAAAGTATAAATAATTACAATGTCAGTTTTAAAAGATTGGTAGGTAATAATTCAGAAATGCCACCAGTAAATTGATTAATTTTAGATAAAAAATATTTCAGAGTTTTACAGAATTTTCATTAAAATTCGTATAACTGAAGAAATAAAAATAATTACAACGCAAATGAACCGAAAAAATATAGAAAAACATATAACATTTTTATATATCAGACAAGGTCCTGAGATAATTTTTTTTAATTAACAAACCCAATTCTTTGAAGTGAAGTATGGAAATAAAGGTGTATAACTTTAATATTATTAATAGCATTTAAGTAAGAGGAGAAGATATGTTTAGGTCTTCTGGGGAGAAGGGGGAGGGTAAGCCCTCCCCCATGTCCTTGTGTACTGTGCTTGTCACACCAGATTTTTTTGTGTCGCGATATATTTAGTTTATTTTCCCATAGCACCCTAGTTCCAAACTTGAATTTTAAATATTGACTCCTTGAAATAAATTAACCTCATATTTGGATATTTTATACACAATAGAGAATTCTAAATAAATATAAAATTTCATAAGAATTGGAAAGAATTTTTACCCCCTTTTGAATCAAAATTAACATGGAAATCCTCATAAGGATATAACATTGGCTATATGGAAGGAAGAGCCGGAAAATGAATTAGAAAAATCTGAAATACACCAGTAAAGTGTACTTCAAACAAACAAGTTTCACGAAAAATTTTACTGATATACTTTTTAAAGAGCATCTAAAAAATAGTTGATTTATGAATTTTAAACAAAATGGGAAAACATTTTAAACTCCGTTACCATGGCAACCATTTCTCCTATATTTTTCCTATGAAATACAAGAGTAAAGTGAGCTGGAAAAGATTTCAAGGGCAAAATGAGAATATACATTTTAAAGCGCATCTAAAAAATAATTGATTTATTAATTTTAAACAAAATCGTTAGAGCGAATTTTGAGAAAATCGAAAATAACTGAAAAAGTACATCAGTAAAGTACTAGTACTTTTTGGCCGATTTTGTTCAAAAGCTTATTTTTACGACTTAGGGAGGTGCCTAGCTCAAATATAAAATTTCAACATAGTAGATCATTTCCTACATGCTTAAAAATGTCCACACAGACCAATTTGCGGGACACAATTTTTTGGACTCAGGAGACCTCAAAACATGTATATTCATCAAAATCTCGACATCGATTTTTTGACATTATCGCAATACTTTCTCTCTCTATATATTTCATATATAGGGTAAGAGAAAGTAAAAATGGGAAGAGAAAGAAAGAGATTTGCGAAGTAATAGGGGTGGAAATGGACCATTAGGGGAGGATTCATCATTCCATGGATTAATCAACGAATGACATAAAAAAGAATAAAACGAATCCTGAGCACTAGATAGAAGAATTAAATTAGGTATTAGATTAGAAAAATTTCAATTACGCCTGTAAATAGGCAACACAAATGGTTCTTGATCTAGGATTATCAGAAAATTCAGAGTATAGAATGCTAAGATATGATAAAATTCTTTTAGAGAGAAATTAATTCCACTACAAAACTATTTATTTTGGTCACCCAAGGACGAAAACATTTATAGCAATCGAGGAGGGGAGGGGGGACGTTAAAAAATACCAGCAAATTTTGCCAATTTTATAGTTTTTAGAGGAAAAAAATAAATAAATATAATAAGACAAATGTAATAAATACGAATATTAAATGAAATTTAGTAAATATTCTAATTCCAAAAATTTGGTGTGACTGGTCGCACGACACACAACTTTCTCTTAACCTCCGTAATTGAAAGTTGTGTTCTGTGCTAACACACCAGATTTTTTTGTGTCGATATATATATTTTCAGCCAATATATTAGAATTCAAGATGTAAAATTTTTAAACAAGGGTAAATATTTATATTTTGATACCATATTATACTATCAAGAGTAAAGTGTACTTCAAACAATTTTGAGGGCAAAATTTCAAACTCCTTTTTTTGCTCTTGAGATATTTTGTTCACAGATACACAGACAGACCACTTTTTTTGGACTAAGGCGATCTCAAAAGGTGTATTTTCATTAAAATCTCGACATCGAATCTTTGATATGAAAATAATACTTCCTCTCTCTCTCTCTATATATATATAAAGGAGAATCCGAAAAAAGAAAACGTTTTGCATAAAACAAAATATTTTTTGATCAGGACATATTCTCTTTAAAAGCGTTATTTTGGCATCCATTTACACCATATTTTTTTTTACAATTACAATAGAAAACAATTATTAGACTTGAAAAGAAATTTTCACAACTTCTAACTAGATTATGACCTCAGTTCTGATTTTCCATTCTAATTCACTATTTACAATCTCTTAGAAACGGAAGTAAAAATCAGTCATTGACTATCCAGGTGTCAGAGAGAAATGGGGAATTTTCCAATAAAAATAATTTCCCAATATGGGTTTTTTATTAAAAATTATTGTGAAATTAATTTTTTGTAGTTATTTATTAATTATGAATATAATAGTTGCTATTTTATCAAGGAATGGATAAATATGCAATATTAAGGGCCTGTTTCTTCATCCATGGTCAAGTAGTTGCGACTTAGCCTTGTAATGAAGAAACCCCATTAAGTTCTAAATCTTATTACAAAATATCCCTTATCTCATCATTTTATTATTAAAAAAAAAGTACTTATTAACAAAATCAAAAGGAAAATACAACTTTTTTAATAAAAAAAATGATGAGATGTAGTATTTTATACTGAAGGGGGGTTTCTTCATTACAAAGCCAAGTCACTTAAGGGTAAGTAGGAGACTAAGTTTATTATTGCCTGCTTTAGCCAATTAGAAAGCTTGGCTTGGACTGTCATTGAATTATTTTGATGATTATTTAAAAAAATTAATTTATTTTTTAATTCATAATTAATAAATAATAATAATTAAAAAAAAATTTTAAATTTTCCTAATAGTAATTTTTTTTATTTTATATTTTATATTATAAAAAAAGTTAAAAATAATTATAATATTTTTTTTAATTAGCCATAAAAAAATGAAAAAAATTCAATAAAGAAAAAAAACCGCACCTTAACATTCCTTAAAATGTTTAAATTATTTGATATAGACATACAAATTTAAAGGACATTTTTACTTGGCCAAAAAATAAAAGTTTTTTCGAAAGGATTTGGCAATTTATTTATAAATTTTTATAGAATAAAATTAAAAAAAAATATATTCGAACCCCCAAGTGAAAAAACAAACAAACAATTTCTTTAATAATAAATAATAATAATATAAAATTTTTCATATCTTTTTTCTTCCTCATTTGGTGTTCAATAAAATGTTTATCAACAAATTTTTTAAATTCGTAATGATATTTTGCGTAATTGTAAAGGAAATATTTTCAGCTATATCATTTAGATGCATTTTTTGGCAAATTCATTTATTGCTTTTCCGTTCTATTTGTAAGTAAAGAAAATTTTTTAACTGATAAAAAATATATCAATTAAAAACAGGTTGATTTCAAAATTTTAATTAAATTTCATGGTTAGGACTTATTCCTTACACTTTCTAATTAGACTTCTTATTTTAGTTGCTCTTGTTGTTTATAAAAAAAAATGAAACCCTAATAAATAAACATGTAAAAGGAGATGAAGCAAGGGAATGATGATCAGAGCTGATGGGAGTTTGGCATCCGGGATGTAAATCATTTTCCCTCTACTGATTCTATTGGATCATTATAAAAGCATTACAAACAATCAGAATCTTAATTTAATATGAGTCATTTATTATCTTGGGGTTACAAAAGGATATTTTTTGTATATTTTCATTGTTTATTTATATTTGCAATTTTATTGATTTTATGAATGTGATTAATTTTTTTGGAAAGTTCTTTTAGTACAAAATTAATTAGGTTTTAATGTAATTTTTAATTTTAGTTTTTCGGATGATTCTTATCGAAATGATTAGTTGTTTCCTTTTTAAATAATTATTAAATCTCTAAGAGCAGCGAAGCAAATAATTCGATAAAAAGTCTTTAGAAATTTATTTTTTGCTTTAAATCAATGTTTCTGAAAGTATTATGATTTGGAGATAAACACCACCAGGAATGTTAGATATTTTAAATGACAATATGTTCAATGCATTTAACTACGGGTAGATTATATTACCTTATCTTACTTATATATGTAATATACAATGAGAAAGTATTGCGATCATGTGAAAAATTCCAGTCGAGATATTACTGATTGATTATACGTAACTTTTTAACGTGGATATTAATTTTTTTGAGTAATTTGTCCAATCGAATATGAAGTTGCTGAATTTGATATGCATGGATTTAATTCCAACAATATTATGGATACAATGATAAAGAAAAATGTATATTTTATTAAATAGATAAATAATAGAAATATATTTTTATCTTGAGTCAGAAAAGACGAGTTAATATATGAGTTAAAATTTTTTTATAATCTCAATTAGGGATGTGCAAAATAATCGATTTAATCGATTATTTTCGAATTATTTTCTTAAAAAATAACCGATTATTAAAAAATATATAATCGATTATTTCCCATAATCGATTATGAAAAAGACCCGATTATTTCCGTATAAAAAAGCGGGGAAAATTTATTGAAAAATAAAGGTCGAATGAATGAAATAGATTTAATCGATATGGGAAAATAATCGAATACCCCAAATCACAATATTTTTTAAGTTAAATTATATATATCATTGTTAGAATAAATAAATTTACTCAGGGGTTCATACCTAATGAGTAAGTTGGTGGTGACCACGAGTTACTCTAGCTAAGGCTGATATTCTACTCTTTTATCTTATTATATATTATTTATGTGATTGATTGATACAAAGGATTGAAAAGGTATGCAGCCAGGTAGGGAACCTCTATTAAATTAAACTCCTTTTTAGGCAAAACGTTTCGGCTAATTTAATTACGCCATCTTCACTTGCATTGGAATTTTTTAATTTGTTAATTGTAAAATTACTGAGCTTATGAACATACTATTAACAACTCTATTTACTAAAAAAACTCCACTATAACTGAAAATGGCATAATTAAATTAGCCGAAACGTTTTGCGAAAAAGGAGTTTAATTTAATAGTAGCTCCGTAACTGGCTGCATTCCTCTTCAACCCTTTATTCAATTCTACACAGCCACTTTCAACATTAATTATTGATTGATACAGTGGGAGTATTTATGAATGAAATTGGCATATCTAAAGTCACGACATCGCCTAAGATCTCTACACTTTATTATAAGTCATATAGAAGACCAGTGGATCAAATATTTATTTATAAAAAAAGAAGGAAAAATATAGATAAATATAGAAGATTTGATAGATATTAAATATTTTTGAGTCACGTAATATTTAGTGAATGTGACTTGAATTTTCTTTGAGATCAAACGATGAATCAGAAGAGTTATAACCAGGCGATGATCCAAAAGACAAGGACAAGAAAGAGTAGTTTACTTTATAAAAATAATTTAAATAATTTTTTTTTTATATATTAACAGATCTGCAATTATTCATAGAATCTTTTCATAAAAAAAGTGATTTATTTTGACATTCTTTATTTATTTTTTTTTATTAATGTTTTGACCTTTTAATGGCGACTTTTAATTAAAAAATTAAATTTTAATTATTTTTATTTGATTAAAGTATGAAATAGAAAATCCAGTGAGTCACTTATCAACCATTCATAAATAGGCTAGACTAGTGAACTTCAAACTTTGTCTGCTCACGGAATTTATTAAGGTTGCGTAAGTTCTTTTGAAAATTTAATGATAATAGAGTGTATAAACCCTGCACAGTGGTGTATACAGGAAGGGCGCCCCCCCCCCCCATCCCAAAGACAAAATAATTGCAAAAAACAAATCGAAATTTCAACAAAAGCTACTAAGCGACTTGCCTTAAAATAATTTAAGACAGTTTCGATAGCATATGCATCTTCATTACTAATTCTCAGTTGTAATTCACTCAGGTTTAATAATGACATAATTATTGTCAAAATAAATCACTTTATTTTTAACACACAAGCATTTATAGTTCTTTTTAATAATAAAAACAAAATCTGGTGTGACTGGTCGCAGAGCACACAACTTTCTCTTACCTTCAATAATTGAAAGTTGTGTTCTCTGCTTGTTGCACCAGAATTTTTGTGTCGACATATATTTAGATTCCGACGATATTTCATAATTCAAAATGCAAAATTTATAAACATATAAAAATATTTATATTTTATGTCTAGTAATTAATAAAGTTATATTTATAAATTGTTTTTATACCATGGCAACTATTTCTCCTATCTTTCCTATAAAGTACAAGAGCAAAGTGTGCTTCAAACAATTTTGAGAGCAAAATGAGAATATACATTTTAAAAAAGCATTTAAAAAATAATGTTTATGAATTTTAATCAAAATCGTTAGAGCGAAATTTTAAAAAAACGAAAAAAAAAGAAAAAGTATATCAGTAAAGTTCTAGTACATTTTGGCCGATTTTGTTAGTAAACTTATTTTCGCACTTAAGGGGGGGTGCCTAACTTAAATATAAAATTTGAACTTCGTAGCTCATGCCTTAAAGTGAACACAGACAGACATTTTACGACACCCACTTTTTTGGACTTAGGGGGACTCAAAAACCTGTATTTCCATAAAAATCCATATCTCGACATCGAATTTTTTCATGAATTCATACCTTAGGTATATATATATAGGCGTAGAAATAAGACCAGATAATAAATTAAAATATTTAAAATTTTCTATATCGTGGAATTCTCTGGGACAGACAAAATTTTCGGATACCCCGGGAGAAAGTCTGCTTTTCATTAATTTGTAAAATGAGAAACATTATGCCTCTTTCCCTAATAAGAAATGAAAGATAAAACATGTCTTACGAAAGTAAAAAACACGTGCTAAACGATATAATCCCAAATAGTGAGCTCCTAATTGTATAATCTCAGGTAATGATTTATTAGTAAAATGGAATCTAGGAGTCGAGGGACCTTTACTTATCTTCATAATTACCTCCGTGTATATTTATATTATTTTTTAATAGCTTAAAAAGACATTTGGAATGATTGTTTATAAAAATGCATGTACTCGTACGTGTGGGACTGATTGAAGTGAGTAGGTGTTTGTCTGAACGTGATCGGAATTCATTAAGTAGGAAGTTTTGCATAATAAGTGGTATAAAGATTTTCTAAGGAAGGCAGACTTTGTAGTTCAATAATTTGAGATCTAAATTATTTTCAAATCAAAAAATTCAAATTAAGTTATAAACAATGAAGAATAATTTTTATTTTGCAATACTTTTGTTTTTATTCCAGGACCTCAGACATTTCAACCATAAAGTCCTAATAAATGAATCTGGTGTGATTGGTCGCACAGCACACAAATTTCTCTTACTTTCGGTAATTGAAAATTGTGCCGGACCAAATTTTTGAACTCAAAACGTGTAGGTATCCATCAAAATCTCGACATCGAATTTTTTACTTGAATTCAATACTTTGTCTCCCTATATAATTATAAATAGGTAAGAGAAAGTAAAAAATTCGGGAATGACTTCCCTTATACTCTACAAATGCGTGATTATCTTTGACTAAAATTGTAGATTTGTTTGAACTTTAAAAATACAGAAGTTGTATTTTACCTAATAAGTTTTATCAAAAATTTTGAAATTTGTAATCCCAACCACAGAAGGCAGAAGGGTCTTTTTGTTTCTTGATTATCTCAAAAACTGTTCAGTTTTTGAAAAAAAATAAAAAAAAAAAGTGAAAGAATAAAAACTTTTTAGAATATCCTAATATAATAAAAAAAATTACAAATGCAAATTTCAAAATTTTTGAAAAAACTTATTAGGTAAAGTACTACATCCGGTTAACGTATTTACTCAAAAGGATGATAGAGATCTACAAATTTAGTGTAAGAAGTATATTACCAAATTTCATCGAACTGTCTGCTTGAGTATTGATAAAAATTAATCGTGAACACTCACGCAGACATAATTCAAAAAATGTTTTTTTTTTCTACTTAGGGAGGTATAAAACGTCGAAAATCATCAAATCTGAAGGTCGAATTTTTTTTGACGATATAATAGTCTCTCTACTTCGTGTACGAGAAAGTAAAAATTAAAATTTTACAATAGATTGTCCAAATGCATCAAGAAATTAGAATATTTAAAAACATTTTCCTTAAATTTCCTCCTCTGAAAGTGTCAAGTCCCCCAAAAAAAACTCTTAATTGGGTCATGAAAAATAAAAAATTTCCCTCTCAAACTCATATTTAAGGTTTGAATGGGGGGTGGGGATGTTATTATTAGGGCTGGACGGTAAATCGGTTAACCGGTAAAAACCGGTAAAAATTTTTTACCGAAAACGCGGTAACGAACCTCTAATTCGGTAAAAACCGGTTTTTCTCGAAAGTCGGTAAAAATCTATTTTTTCGGACGGTAAAAAATTTTGGTTCCGCAAAAAAAAAAATGTTCCGCGGCGGCAAACTTTGGTTCCGCGGCGGCAAATTTCTGTTCCGCGGGCGGCAAAAAATTTGCGTCTCTAAAAAAAAGGTAAAATATTTTTTCGGACGGGAAAAAATTTTGGTTCCGCGAAAAAAATGTCCCGCGGCGGCAAATTTCTGTTCCGCGGGCGGCAAAAAATTTGCGTCTCTAAAAAAGATAAAATATTTTTTCGGACGGGAAAAAATTTTGGTTCCGCGAAAAAATGTTCCGCGGCGGCAAACTTTGGTTCCGCGGGCGGTAAAAAATTTTTACCGACTTTCGAGAAAAACCGGTTTTTTTTCATTATCGAGGTCGGTAATGAAAATCCATTACCGTCCAGCCCTAGTTATTATACAAGCCCGAGAGCAAGCATATCTTTCGGAGGCCCTTTTGGGGAACTAATAATTGTAATGGGGACGATTATTGTTAAAATTCAATATAATTTGAATAAATTTTATTACCTCCGACTCTCAATTATGAAACAAGAGCATTCATTGCCTCTATTAGAAGAGACAGCTGACGACTCTTAACGAATATGTTGAATAAATAAAGCGATAAATTTAATATTTTTCAAAGGGGGTGAAAATTAGAAGTTTTCTAATGAAGTTTAAATACTATTATTATTCTTTCTTTTTATTTATACAAATAAACATACATTCTTCCCCAATGAATGAATCTCGAATATATTTTTTTCCCACGCTGACTCATCGTCATCATTCCAAAAGTCACCTCATATTTGTTTATAAATTTAAAAATTTGATCGATGAATAAACCATTGCGAACTACATCATTACTTGGACGTCACTTCCTTTGAGGATGTCATAAATGTGACGTGTCGCATTTCTCAGCTCTCGTCACTTAAACACGTCATATCTTACTCAACCGATTATTTTTGTTTTAGTGTTAATCATTCGCTTTTGATTATATTTGTATTATTGGATTCAAAGAAAAAAATTATCTCGTAATATTAATTTAGTGTTTAAATATATATATTAGGAGAAAATTTGTAATGCAAATTTTTTTATCTGACTCGTTTTACCGATAAAATAAGTCATTCATTTCTTCTTATTGCTAAAAGTAGTAGAATAAAATTGATATAAAAATTAAATAATAAAGGAATATATTTGTTTAAAAACATATTATAAAATTTATATAGGAAGAATTCATACAATTAATAGCTTGAAAATTACCATATCCTCTTCGCTTTATTATAAATCTTCACGCATATATAATTTTATTATTCGTATAAAATACATTTAAAATCATATATCTAAAATATCACAAGAAGTGTGTAACTTCGTCATTTTTAAAAAGTATTAATGTAATTTAAAAAATAATTATTTGGCATGGTTTCAACTGCCCTGCCTAAAAAAAAATTAATAAATAAATAATATTATATATTTTAATTATTAAAATATCTTCCGTCTTATAAACTTACCCCGTAGACTGCTTCTTTCATCATAACAAGGGGAGAGGGGGGTAAAGTGGATAATTATACCTCCTCCTCCAAAGTATATTTTTGAGAAAAATATTTTTTTTTGGAAATTAAATTTTATTTTTAATATAAAATTTTAAAAATTAACACTTACTAATTTGATTTGTATATATATTAATATAAATATAATATAATATATCAATTTATATTTATATTAATATAAAATATATAGATAAAGTCTTGCATTCATAATAATAATTACCTTATGTAAGCCGTTTATTGAGATGACTGCCGAATATCTGCAGGCTCCAGGATCAAAGTGGAGGTGAGCTCCTTTGGTGGAGAGAAAAACCCATCAGTGACAGTATCCTGTCAACAATAAGAAATAATAATGGTAATTTTCCATTGGATTAAGGCGATAAAGA
>JAKCPI010028067.1:0-12078 GCA_023213315.1 Euborellia annulipes | reverse complement strand
AGGTAAGAGAAAGATGCGTGCTAAATGCCAGTCACACCAGATTTTTTTAATGAATAGAGTGCAACCTTTCAAGTTTTACGAATATATAAATACGATTGATTATTTATAAATAAAGTGGGTATATCATTTCCCCTCTAAAAACCAATCAATTCATCTTTGTGAAATTACTAACCTAAATTTGCAATTTGATTCCATGATATTGTATGGAGAAAATTTACATTTTGATGTTAATCAATACGCTATTTTGAGTTTAAAAAAGACCTTGTATAATTCAATTTTTTTTTTTTATAAAAATAGCCATATTCACAATCTAAAATGACGTCGATATCTTGTACTTAAATAAATTCATAGAGAATAAAAAAATAAGTAAAAATTTCTGACTTTAATAAATGATAAATAAAAAAAGTGACATTTCGGTTCATGATTGGGACCATTCATAGGGCCCGGTTGGTTCACATCTAATTAACTAGCAATTCATCGGATAAGCTAGTTTACTTTTCGAGTTTAAACTCAATTAATTAATCATAATTAATTAATTAATCATATGATTAAACAAGAGCCCCTTTCGTTGTTAACTAGCCAAGACCCAAAGTTCGATATAAGGCTTAATTCACCCCTTAAGTCCCACAAGATGTGGGCCCCTGAGTGAAAAGAAAAAGAAAAAATACTTTTTCAGATAAAATATGTTTCATTCTTCAAGATAGGTATCCCCAGCCCTAGCTATGCAGATTCTAATCTACAGACTTCCTAAAACAAAGAGCCTCTCTAAAAGGCGATCTACCATAGATATGGTCAAAAGCAATAAAAGTCTATTTTTGTATTGATAATGAGTTCTTTTGTCCACTTATTTTCCCTTCATTTATCGAAATATATAATGGGAAATTCAAAAAACTGGCATTATTCATTTAAAAATAGGTGTAGATTTTAAGTTTGATTTAAAGACAAAGAGAAAAATATCCTATTTCTTCTCACTTTCTCTATATTCATTTTTAATCAAACATGGTCACCAATTTTTTTTATGCGATTATAAACAATTTCTGTCATCATTTCAAAGGGTATTACGCTATAGTCCTACATATTAGGTATACGATGGTTCTTAGTTTATAGTTAGAGATTGATTAATTGATTAATCGGTGATTTTGCTCTTTTTTATCCCAAACGAATTTTTTCTTTTCAACAAGCGGAATTTTTCTACATCAGAATCCGTCCTTCAATTTTCTCTTGACCATTTGAATTTTAGCTAGTTTTTGGGCTGCTTAATCGATTTCCTATCAATTATTTAAAATAGTGGATTCGTCTTCATATCCCGGGATTGTCAATAAAAGGTGTATTAATAAGTTAGAAATAAACATCTCTCTGATCTATAAATCTATTTGAATTATATGAATTTTTACTTTCTCTTACCTCTATATAAGTTATAATATAGAGAGAGAAAGTATTGGATTCATGTCAAAAATTCGATGTGGAGATTTTGATGGATATACACGTTTTGAGGTCCCCTGGAATAAAAAAACAATGGTTTCGAGACATAGTCTGTCTGTCTGTGTGTGTCCCAATTTAAAGCATGAAGAAATTGAGCTAAGAGGTTGAAATTTTATATTTAAGTTAAGCACCTCCATGGGCGTAGCCAGGGGAGGCAGGGGGGGCCGTTGCCCCCCCCCCTGGCTGGTCCTAAAAATTAAAAAAATATATATATATATATATATATTTCCCATTGGAAATTTTTTTTTTAACACCCCAATTCACCACATTAATTTAATTTTTTTTTAATTAAATAAATAATTAATACTCTATGTATATATTAATTGCAAACCCCCTCTCTTTTGCCCTAACGAGGGGTTGGCCCCCCCCCCCCTAACAAGAAGTCTGGCTACGCCCATGAGCACCTCCCTAGGACTTGAAATAAAGTTTTAAACGATATCGATCAAAAAGTACTAGTATTTTACTGATATACTTTTTAGGTTAGAAGAAATGGTTGCCATGGTAACAAAATATAAATATTTTCCCCACGTTTATAAATTTTACATCTTGAATTCAAATGTATCGTACTGTCGGAACCTAAATATGTCGACAAAAAAATCTGGTGTGACAAGAACAGTACACAACTATCTCTTGCCAAAGGGTACGATACCCTTCGGCAAGAGATAGTTGTGTATTGTGCTTGTCACACCAAATTTTTTTTCTACTTAACCAAATCCGTCCTTCAATTTTTTCTTCTGTTCAATTTTCTCTTGCCCATTTCAATTTTATTCAAAATCGCTAGTTTTTGGGTTGCTTAATCGATTTCCTATCAATTATTTAAAAAATAGTGGATTAGTCTTCATTTCCGGATTGTCAATAAAAGTTAGAAATAACATCTCTAAATCTATTTGAATTATATAAATTTTTTATTCTATTAATGTCATTGGACTCTGATTATTTACCAAGACAAAAAAAAAGTGATAAGAAATAATATCACTTTTTTTTTTAATATCAAAATCATTTATTAAATTAATAAAATTTACTAGGGTATTATTTTTTCGAATTGAACACTGAAATAAGTTCAAGGTGATAAAGAGACAAATTTTCCATTTTTATATAGTCCAAGTTGAAAAATATTATTAATTAATTTAAAGAAAAATTTTAACCATATTTTAATTAAGTAAAAATTCCTAGAAATATATTTATTTTTGATTTTTTTTTTAATTAACCGTTTTCAGTTAGCGTTATTTCAATTTCAGAAAAAGTAATAAATGTAATAATAATAAATAAAAATAGGTTTATTATGAGAACTGCTAGTAATTATTTATTATTTTTTTTAAATTTTTTGCGTTAAGGAAGAATGAGAGGGGGACCCCCGACTTTAATGAAAATATGTACAAGGCTATTTAAGATGTTTGTGCAAATTTGCTATACCGTTATATCGGGTTGAGACAATTTAAAGGTGCTTGCTCTTCAGGAAAAATTCCCTCCTCCCCCACCAATTTTACTAACTTTCCCAGACAATTGCGTTTTTGTCTAAAAGATATTATTTTCAAGAACAATATGAACGAGAGAGATGAGAAAAAAAAATTAGCATTTACAAATGATTGGGTTTTAAAGAATTTTTTATTTATATAATTAGCATAAAGAACAGTCGATCTCAAATAAAATTTTGAAAGAAATCTCAGTATGTAGTTATCATACCAAAATTACAGGTTTTCGATATTTTAATACATTAATTAAATAATTAGGACACTAGAAATAGTTTTTTTGTTTTATATTTGTTTTATCTTTTCAACTAATAGCTTTGGTTAATTTTTAGGATAATTTTCACGGACATTGTAGTGAAATAAAAACGTTTTTTGATTGATATTATTACAAAAGATAATAGCGAATGTAAGTATTAAAAGAAAAAAAACGAGTTGCTTGGAATTACAAATGAATAATAGAATGGAATGAAGTCTGGCTTATTAATGGGAAATGACAGGGAGATATATAAATGTATTTGCGTAGGTTCTCAAAAGATGCAGGTGGCATCCAGACATCTTATCTAATTACAAAATAAGAAAAGAAACATTTTCCCCTTTCATTTAAAAGATTATCTATTAATAGCGATACTAAAAGAGTGAGGTGGATTGAATGATTACGAAAAAAATAAATTTTCCGTTCTTTCTATTTTTGCAATTATAATTTAGAATATGATGATGAACCCAAGGGAAATATCCTTTAGGGTCTTATATAAATAAAATGCCAAGGGTATTATTTAATGGAGCTTGAAAAATATGAAAATAAAAATAGACTATAAAAAAATGAAATTATATTCCCTATTAAATAAAAAACCCGAATAAATAATTTATTCCCGTTTTATAACCATCCATAAATATAATTACCCAAAAATGGAAAAGGAGGCTATTATTCAATAATGGGGGCCTGGCAACAGACCAATTGTTACGGTTAAGTTGCGGCAAAATCTCGGAAAGGTGACCCTGAGCCTGTGGAACGTCCCCCGGTAGCCATCGGTACATTGTATTCAAAAATGTATATTGAATTATATATGGACCCCTCACATTAAAAAAATATTGTACAACATTTCATTGTAGATTAAACTTTTCGCGGTGGAAGGACAAAATATTGACGACGCAGGTCTGCAAAAATTTTAAAAAACTTTTGAACTCAATATAGAATATTCCAATATATTTGCTCAAAGATGACATTTTCGAAATTTTTCACAAAAAATGGGGTATTCAATATTTTGTGGAGCGTTCAAAAGTTTTGAAAATTTTTGCAGACCCGACAATATTTTGATCTTCCATCGCGAAAGGTTTAACCAACAATAATGTTGTACAGTGACGCCAAAGTTAATTCTCATCCATGCGTTTTTTACTTATGATTATTTCATTGTTTTTTTAAAAGAAAATGAAAACATTTATTGGAAATTGTTTAGGTTTGAACCATGAAAGTTTGCATTAAAAAATATATAGGGCCTATCTCTTCTATTTCTTTTTTTTTTTTTTTTAATAATGAAATAATCACAAGTAGAAAATGGATGGGACTTAATATTGTCCCTTACTTTACAATATTTTTGTGTAATGTTAGGGGTCCATATATAATTCAATATTTTACACAAAAATCTAGTTCAATATTTTTTCACAAAATTTTGAGCGACATTTTTGCCAGAATGAGGGCCTCTTTATAGATGCAAAAGTTGTTCAAATCGAGAAAATTGATGATAATCTTTGAAGCTCTCTAGTAGCTACAAAGCTTATTATATTATTTATTAATGATATAAGCAATTCCTATTAACAAATCCGTATCCTCCAGATAAATCCCATATATTCCCATTTAAAAACAAGCAAATACTAACTATAACAAGTTACCCTTTCACAATATTTTGTGCAATTATAATGCTTTGTTTTTGAAGGAAATCATTTATCGAATCTAACTAACGTCATGGAAATGAATCAACCATCTCACACCCAAATGTGTTTGCAAACTTGTTGCTCCTGTTTTCGTTGACAATCAACCAATAAAAAGACTTTTTTTTAAGATTCCTTCAAAATCATGCAATCAACAGTTGATGATTATTTCCTTGAAGTGGTTTATCATGTATAAAGAACCTGTTTCCTTTAATTTTGCAACACGAATGTTTTAACACTTGAATTATTGCCTAGATTTTTAATCTGTTAAATTTTCTAGTTATACTATGATTTTGATTTCCCAATCAGTAAATCATTAAATACGTAAGATAGAAAAGTAAAAATATAAAAGATGGATTAGCCGTTAAATATAGATTTTGATATTTATTATATATAATTGATAAAGCAAGTAAAAAATAAAATACAATTCTCAGAATAGATGCTAATTAAAAATACGGTTACTTCTATAATTTTTCTTTTAGGTCTACACTTTAAAAAATAATATAGTTAATAAATAAAGCTTGGGGGTTCAGTCTAATCATGATTTAATCAAATTTAGAATTTTGTCTACAACATTGACGCATTCAAGAAAAGAAACGATTACAAAAAAAATTATACGAAAAAAATGTTCGAATTAATTTTCTAATCGAAGATTTAACAACGACATCAATAATAACAAGTTTATCTTATAAAAGATTAAACAAAAAGAGCCGAGATTTCATATTTAATGTTGCTCACATGAACAAGAAATATTTATAGTTACTACTGCAATAATTGCAAAATTTCAACGATAATTTGACAGTGGAATTGACTAAATAAAACGAGCGAATTTCGATTACCGAAGGTAAGAGAAAGTTGTGTGCTGTGCAACCAGTCACACCAGATTTTTTCTAGAAAGAAAACAAATTATTATTATTATTTTTTTTTTTTTGTTAAAAATCCTCACTTTGTTCCCATTCACACACACATCCATACAGTCTTTTCGGCAACTTAGGCCATATAAGACTTTAAATGCAAGTCCGAGTGCCGTAAACAAATTATCAATAATGAAAAATTCTAATTCAAATCAACAATGGAAGCCATTTTGTTTAACCAAAAAATAAAAGATTGTTTGATAATTAATAATCACATAAATCACAATAAAATAGGTAAATGATTTAAAAAATTAGAAAAAAAAAAGCTTTTGATAAAATAAATATAGATAAGAATAATTCTTATATGATAGGGAATATAATATTTTATGGGAATTAAATGATATCAAACTGCACAGATTTATCAATAGAGATGAAAAAAATAAAATTAACTTACGTTGATCTCATAAAACACGAAGAAATAGATAAAATGGAATATGCACTAATTTTATATCACAAATTAATTGGCACACAAATATAATATAAGAATAACGAAAGAAAACACACGTGGTATATGTGAGTTGTCACGATGTGAAGCCCGCGTTGGCTATCAAGAGACTGAAAGGAGTGCATGCAGAGGGAACTGAATGTAGGGGAGAGGACGACATGAGAGGGAAAGAGACAGAGAGAGTAGGAGCAAAGGAGAGAGAAAGAGTGAGTGGACAGAAGCAAGGGGCCTAATCACGTGATCAAAACACGCATGGCGGACACTCGCTTTGCTCGGTGGCCTTCAGAAGGCTACGGCTATGCCGCCCAAATCAACCCAACGTCTCTATTTACAAACTTTTGGTTGTTTTTTTTTTTAAATGATCCATCATTTTGATGATCATCACCTTTCAGGTAGAGGAATTATTTTTGTGAACAAAGACATGGAAGAAACTTCCAAAATGAAATAAATTTATTTCTTAAAAAAATTATTGAAGAGCTATTCAATTCTCATCTTTGGAGGTCATAAAGTGTTCAAAAAAAAAAAAAAAAAAAGGCGTGAACACCGAATATAGGACAAAATAACAAGATTGAGGGGGAGGGGGAGACAAAACTCAGTAATATGAGCCTGAGCCCGGAAACACCCCACAAAAAAAAGATTAGATAAAATCTTTGATTGACGAGTGGATGGGCGGGGGGGGGGGGGGGGGGGAGAATTCAATTTTTTTTTTTTTTTTTTTTTTATTTATTTGTCTTTTTCGACAAGGAAGACCATTTAGACCCCGCCGAGATTTATTTCAATTTATTGGTAGCCAATTAAATTGAAATAAATTGTCGTATGAGGGAACCCGCGACACTTGGTACAGGAGGCCAGCACACTAAACACTGCACCAAGGCCCGAGGGCAAAAATTGAATGTTAAATTATAACAAGTGAGTCTAGTAGTCTATTTTGCAGTTTTTAAGACGATTGATTAACTATTAGTTTTATAAATTAAGTGGTAGCTAATAGAATTTGGAAAAATTTCATCTCATGGGACAGGAAGCGAACCACTGCACATGAGGTGAGATCTTTACCTCTGTCCCGGACCGGTCAAATTTTAGCGGATTTTCTTAATAATTAACAAACATTATCATCAACGTAGCCGGAATATTCTTTTGGGAAGAGAGGAAGGGGTGGGATTATCGTCTCCCTCTTCTCAAACGAATATACTTTCTATAACTATCTATTTATATAATTATTTTCGGATTTCGGAAGGAGTGGGGGGTGGAGATAAGATTTGGACCTCCTGAGTTCGGCCCTGATTATTAAAATATTTTATAATTTGATTCTAATTGTTATGTTGATTATGAAATAATAATAATAATGATTATATAATTAATCATTTAGTAATTTCACATTTGCCCTTGTTTTATTTAATTAAATTTAATTAAGAAATGCATTAAATATATTTATTTACGCATTTAGCTTTGAAAAAAGTAGAGATATGCGGAAAAGTATTAATAATATATTTTTTAAGAGAATTTGTTGTTTTGTTTTTACCTTCTTATTTAGGTATTTGCCAAGATCTCTTAAAAATATACTAATTAAATTTTATGATTAAAAAAAAAAGAAATCTAAGGAATTTTTTTCTACCTTCTCTTTGCCTTTTTTGAACATTTTTCAATGACATTTTTATATATTTGAATATTGATAATATTGATATTCTAAAGGGTTACCTATTCACTAATTTAATGAATGTGGTCTTTAAAATAACTGCTTCTCAAAGTCTGTTTAGATAAATTAGTTTAAAAGATTATTCCGCTATCCCACCGGGGAAGTTTCGAGATAATTTTAATATCACATCTTCAGGAGATATTGAATATAAAGCTATTAAATAAAACATACGTTTTTTTTTTTTTTTTTTTTTTGTTTTTTTTTTTTTTTTTTTATTTTGCCCCTTTAGCTCTCGCCATCGGACTCAAAGAGATTAATTACATACATAAAAATACATATATAAAAAACAGCATCCAAAATACATTGTAAAAATGACTAGAAATAAGACAATAAGGTATTCAAAATAAAGTCAATAATATCAAAACCAAATAAAATATACTGTGTGTTTTATAGATTGATTTTTTGGGTATTACAAAACTCTAGTACAGCATTGATAATACTCTCCTCCTTCGTAGTCAGCAGTTTGTTGAAGTCTAGAGTAGGGCTTCTAAAATGGGGTTCTATCAATTTTTTAAGCAACTCATGATCATAGTTTTTACAATATATTAATAAGTGCTCAGGGGGCAATATGCGGACCACAAGAACAATAGGGGGAATTCTTAATTTGAATTCTGTGAGGTGTCTGTTTTTATTATGAATATTCTTCTCCTTTTTCTTACATTATAAGAGAAATATTCACAATAAAAACAATGTAGGCTTCAACTATAAAACTACCTTTATGCAAATATTCGATTCTGGAGTAACGATGAGATATTAGACTTATTTTGAAACGTCTCCGAGATTGAGGGGCCATTAAGACTCTGTAACCGAAGGAAGAGGTAGGTGAGGTTAAAGGTTACCCCTTAGAAATGTTTATAAATTGAAGATAATTCTAAAACATGCGGAAGTGCATGTTAATAGGTTGTAAACAATTCCACTAATAGATATAGTCTTATCTCAATGGAGTAATAATATTAATATGTATAAGTAAAGTAGTAAAGAGAAGGGGAATTATTAATTTGATTAATGCTTAAGATTAGTTGATCAGATATCAATGGATGTTGTAATAGCCTTTTTATGAGGACTAAATTCTTTGGAGACCTTTACCCTATACCAGAGGCACCGCCCTTTGGCTCCCCAAGAAATGTCAGTCGGACACATACACACACTTGGTAACTTAGTCACCTTAGGAATAATATTATTCTTATATCAACCATCTGGTGTGAGAGATAAAAAAAATAAAGAAAATGCCCGAAAAAAACATCCGAAATGTGAGTTTTTAAATCAAACAAGATTGATCATTTAATGATAGATATATGAGACAGATAATAAAAACAGTACTAAAATTAATGAGCATAGCAATTAATTTGGATTCAAGCCTTCTTTAAGATGGGACATGTTATTCATGGAGAAATCAAAAATTTATAAAAAAAAAATTATTTCTAAGAGGCACATATAGCTTATGGACGATGTTATGCATGGAGGAAACATGCGCCATTAACCTAAATCTGAGATATGGGCATTTCATTTGAACAATTGAGGCCATCAGCGCCAGAACGGTCTAACACCCATTTCACTTTTTTTTGTTTTATACCTTAAATCAGGAATTCCAGAGTAGTACGATACTACTATATCATGAAAAGTACTGTATTACTAAATCATGAGTAGTACTGTACTACTCTGGAATTCCTGATTTAAAAGATACTAAGGCATAAAACCAAAAAAGTGAAATGTGGGTTAGGCCGTTCTGGCGCTGATGGCCTCAATTGTAAACATGATCATAATGGCGCTTGGTTCCTTTATGCATAACAGCGTCAATTTAAGGTAAGCTTACACAAAGATTTGATTTAAGACGGGTGGTGTAAACAATTTATATTTTTCTATGGATGTTCACACTCTCCGACTGCAAGGTACTTTCCGCAGCAGGTTTATCAGGGTAGTAATTAGGCATTCTTGAATAGTTTAAAGGTAAACTTGACTTGAGTGGCGAATCCGGTGGTGAACCCAACTTATATATTCCTAGGATTCATTCATAGGAATGTTCACACACTGCGACCGGAAAGTACCTGTGTGCATCGATCCATAAATTATATAAGTGGGTTCACCACGGGATTCCATTCAAGTTTCAGTGTGTGCTTATCTTTAAACTATTTAAGAATGCCTAATTACCACCCCTGATGAACCTGCATTACACAAGGAGAAAGAGAAGGGAGGTGGGCAGATCTACCATGGGGTGCATAATCTCGTTTGTTTTGATTGAAAGAAGGGAGGCTACTTAAATGACCTAATGGATTTTTCAAATAATGGTTCCAAAGTTAATCTAGGGATAATCAAGTCGTGGGCTGTTGTTAAAAGTTCTGAGAAATTGACCAAGACGTGGCCAGCTCTAGAGAAAATCTGGACCAATTAAAATCGAAAAATCCATTTGAATTAGTGTCAAACACCACATGGGAGAAGCTATTTTTTTCCCCCAGTGCCCAAATACAAAATTGGGATATTAACAAGATTTTAATAATTTGACGTGAGATAAGAGCTAAAAAATGGGCTTCTAAATCTAATTACTTATATATCCTTATAAACAGTTCGTGTTCATAAGAATAAATATTAAAAAGTCAATTTTCTATTTTTAGAAAGATTTGCTCGCCAAAAAAGATTTCATGTATCTTAATAATCAATAATAAAATGTCTTTCCCTTATATACAACGGTATCATTTATTGTATATAGTACGCTATACATATATTGAAACCCTCTAATCAAATGATTGGTATATTTATTTCGCTGGGGAAAAAAAAAATTGGAAAAAATAATTACATTATTATCCGTAGGAGAAAAGAGAACGAATCGTGGGCGGAACTTTTCATTTGATTTCACAAACAAACGGGCAAAATAACTAAATTAAAGTTCAATTAGGTTTAAATTTATTAAACGAACTTTATAATTGAAATAGAAATAGATTATTCTCTCATAACCGGAATATTCTTCTTATCAGAATATTATTAATCATAAAGAGATGTGAAAATTGATAAAATTGATTTTACGTAAATTAAGGAATGAATCTCAAAATTTCAATGCTAGAAAATAGGAAGTATTATTAATTATAAAATAATCATTAAAAAGAATAATTTGCGTCTTTGTCTCTCAATCTTAATCAATAATTAATAATAATATTCTCCTTAAACCGATGCAAAGAATTGAACAAATGCGGCTATATTAATATTTTTTTACTTTCTCTTTCCCTATATGAAATTAATAGAGAGAGAAAGTATTGCGATCATGTCAAAAAAATTTGATATCGAGATTTTGATGGATATACATGTTTTGAGGTCCCCTGAGTCCAAAAAAGTGGGTCCCGCAAATTATTCTGTGTGTGTGTGTGTGTGTTTTGTGTGAACATTTTTAACCATGAAGGAAATGAGCTATGAGGCTGAAATTTTATATATAAGTTCCCGGAGCGTGAAAATAAGCTTTTAATCAAAATCGGCCAAAAAGTACTAGTACTTTACTGATGTAGTTTTTTTCGATTTTTCTCAAAATTCGCCCCAACGATTTTTTGAAACTAAGGTGCTATGGTAAACTAAATATATCTCGACACAAAAAAATCTGGTGTACCAACACGGTGCACAACTTTCTCTTACAGAAGAGTTAGTGAAAGTTGTGTGTTGTGCTCTCGATTTTTTATTTTATTTTTGTGTTTATTACATGTACTGTGAAGGGATGATTTGACTGTCTTTATAAGTGCATTTAATGCATTTGTGAGGCCCACTTATAATGATTAAGTGCTTAATAATATTTGAATTAGAATTAATATTTTTACATTTATTATTAATATATATCTACGTAATAAATTTGGTATTTTTTTTTTTTACTAAGGAAGAATGAGGTTTTTATGCGTTTCATCTATTTTGTGGTTAGTAAAAGAATAATAATTTTCAAGAGAGAATGTGTTATTATTATACGATGGTGATATGAGAAAACCCACAAATGCAAATGGATTTAAGATATTTTTACTTTCTCTTGCCTCTATATATATGAGAGAAGACAAAATATTGCATTCATGTCAAAAATTCGATGTCAAGATTTTGAACGACACGTTTGGAGGTCCCCTGAATCCAAATGAATCCAAGAGTTTAGTTTAGTTTGGTTGCCAAAGTCTCAAAAAAATCACGAAA
>JAKCPI010028066.1:0-18057 GCA_023213315.1 Euborellia annulipes | reverse complement strand
CTTAATACTTTATTTTAAACACTCACATAGAACGGATCATTTTGCGGAATGCACTTTTCAAAACGTGTATTTTCATCAAAATCTCGTCAGCGAATTTTTATCATGAATCTAGTATCAAAACATAGATAAGAGAAAGTGAAAAGAAATAAATCTAAAAATAGAGAAGAGAAAGCGTTGTCCTGTAAAGCGTCACGATTTAAGAAAAAACATAGAAACAGATCAAAAAATGGGAAGGATTTTAAAAAATAAATAATTTAAAAATGCTGACCTAAATATATGCTCCAAGGGAAAGTTGAACTTGGAAGCGAGAGAGAGAGAATCTCACCCCCTTTGGCAAAAGTTCAAAATCGAAGTCCAACTCGACTTTATGAATTCTTAAACTCTTTTTTTCTGAACAAGAAATATAAATCTGTATTTGGTTTAAATTCCCGAAAGGCTTAATTCATAGATTTTAATATCCTCTCTATTTCCTTATGAGGGGGGATTGTAATTAATTCAAAAATTTATATTGACGTATGTTTTTGTGGCAAGAGCGGATCTAGAGGTGTTTCTCGAGGGGGGAATATGGTGTGACTGGTCGCACAGCACACAATTTTTTCTTAATTTCGGTAATTTAAAGGCGTTTGCCAGATATATATAATCAAATTTTTAAGTATTCATTTTCAAAATTTT
Organism: Euborellia annulipes; assembly: GCA_023213315.1. Classification (NCBI taxonomy): domain Eukaryota; kingdom Metazoa; phylum Arthropoda; class Insecta; order Dermaptera; family Anisolabididae; genus Euborellia; species Euborellia annulipes. Next base: position 17,385 of record JAKCPI010028066.1, on the reverse strand, counting down.
ACAGTAAAAATACATTTTTTTCGAAAAAAAGTATTTTTTTTCAAATCTCAGAGGGGGTAATTACCCCTTTACCCCCCCTTGTATCGGCCCTTGCTTTATGGCTGGAAGTATTTCTAAGGCGGAGTCAAAAAAAAATTGCAAGACATATGCAGCCAAAATTATTTCTTTTATTGTGCCGTCCCAAGCTGACGTTTCGGCCACTGTTCTAGGCCATCTTCAGAGTCGGAGGCGAGAATAAATGAAAATCAAAATTTCAGCGAGACACATTTGCATGAACGGAGAGAGGGACAAATTTCGAAATCTTCGAAAATCAAAATTTTTTTTTTGACTCAGCCTTAGAAATATCTACGTCAATATAAATTTTTGACTTAATTACAATTTCCCTCATAAGTCTCATTAAGCCTTTCGGGAATTTAATCCAAATACAGATTTATATTTCTTGTTCAGAAAAAAAAGAGTTTAAGAATTCATAAAGTCGAGTTGGACTTCGATTTTGAACTTTTGCCAAAGGGGTGAGATTCGCTCTCTAGAAAGTAAAATCAATTATTTTTTAGATGCTCTTTAAAATGTATATTCTCATTTTGCCATTGAAATCTTCTGAAGATCACTTTACTCTTGTACTCCATAGAAGAGATATGAGAAATGGTTGCTATGGTAACAAATTATAAATATTTTCACATACTTGTAAATTTTACATCGCCTACCTCCTATACCAAACGTCGCGGGTTCGGACCCAGGCAGTCCGACGATTTTATTTAAGCCATTTGGATACCAGATGACTTAAATAGAAATGCCTGAACCCCAAATTGATATATTAATTACAACGGTTATCGTCAAAGTCTTAAATGGCCTAAGTTGCCAAAAAGACTGTGTGAATGTGTGTGTGAGTGTGAGTGAATGAATGAGAAAAAAGTGTGAATGTTTATAAAAAAAAAAAAAAAAAAAAAATTTTACATCTTGAAAATCGAATGTACTCTACTGTCGGAAACTAAATACATGTCGACACAAAAAAGTCTGGTGTGACAAGCACAGAACACCACACTTTCGATTACCGAAGGTAAGAGAAAGGTTGTGGGCACTGCGACAGTCACCCCAGATTTTTCTATTTAGTACTCCAGATAATTCGTAAGAAACCATCGGTCCCGTAGCCATCGAATTATCGGGATTCTACTGTATATGTGTACATTTGCGTCTTGGCTAAAGCCCGCCGAAGTCTGGTGGTTAATATGGTGGTTAATATACTACTTATACGAAATATTTTTTTATCAAAGCCTCTAAATGCATATATAATATTTATTACAGAGTATCGTTGAAAAGTTTAGCTACAAATCTTGATTATTCAATCCTTATTATAATTAATACAGCCACAAATTACGTTAATATATTCATAAAGTTTGCTAGAGAGAACAGTCCAGAGGACGCAGAGAGCGAAATATAATAAAAAAGGCTTCTTGTTTATAAACAAATTCTCTTAAGAGAGAATTTTTACTTTTTTATTTATGGAAATGATGTGTGTCGATAAATTCGTCTTCTCACCTTTCTTGATCTCTTTTGTTAACGTGTTAGGGCTAAATCCATAAAAACAAGTTAAATAAACAGAGGCATTTGTTGACAGAGCATTTGGAGGGACAAACATCAGCTCCAGCAAGATATTTACGTGCATGCAGCATCAAATAGACGAGGGGGGAATAAAATAAGCGATTTTAATATTTAAAATCATGATTTATTTTTTTATTTTCATAAGAAAAATAAATTTGATTTATTCCATTCAAGTAGAAGAGAGGGACAATTTTTGAAGAAAGAAATTGTAAAGATGATGTGAGCAAATGCACGACGAATGTCCTATTCAATATATAGACACAAGTAATTAATTGCCTTTGATTTTTCATGAAAGACCTAATAGGCGGAGAGCTGGCGGCAAAAATGGGCAAGAGCTTTCTGAGGGCTAATATTTTCAAAATAGGTTGCATTTTAGTGATGGAAAGAAACTCTAGAGTCAGAACTTGCAGTACCAGGGCGTTTAGCGGGAATAAGCCGGTAAAGTTGCGGGAAGATGGTTTTCACAAATATCTCGAAAACTGAGGTTTTCCGCAAAAATTTATGTATACAAAAAATAATCGAAATTAAATTACAAACAAAAATGGTCTAGTACATAATCACGCTAAAGTGAACGGTTCGGGAAATTTAAAGGGGTAAAATTTGTAATTCATATAATGGTTGTCATGGTAACAAGATATAAATATTTCTCTACAGTGTCTCCTTTCAAATACTTTACCCCTCAAAGGGCCGGTTTTTTCATGTTTGGGAAGCAAGTAAAGTAGTGTATAATGCAGAAACCCTCTTCCAGGGATTAAACTCTCTTCAGTATTAAGGGTTTTTTGAAGTTTTCTACTTAATAAAAACATAACAAATAAAAATTATTAAAATTAAAAATTGAAATTAATTTAAATAAATATTATAAATTAAAATAATTATTTTTTTAACTAAAATTTAAAATTTGAAATGCTTTAGTTGAAGCTGAAGTTAGCTTCGTCTCGCCAGAGAGGGTTGGCAACCCTCGAACATAGTTTCAATTTTGATATTAGAATATATTCAAATAATCATCTTCATCACCTTGCCAAATATCCTAGAAATATAATCCTGACTGACATAAAATGAATAATAACAAAAAAAAAGAGATAGAACTAAGAATGCTTCTGTTATTTTTATACTTAAAGTTGGGATGCTGGTGCCAGGCTTATGTTTCATGTTTCTAATATCACCCCTTTGGTAAATCGTAACCAGAACTTTTGGCTCGGGCTAATTTAACAGAGACCTTGGCAAACAATTCAACATATACTTGAGGGCTGGGTTATGCAAAATGAAAGCAAATGGCTGCATCAGATACCATTGGACCTAACCTTTTGCATATTGTAAAATATATCACATCTCATCACTTAATTGTTAAAAGAAGTTGAATCAAAATAATAATAACAAATATATCTACTTTTTTAAATAAAATGATGCGATGTCGTATATTTTACTATAAGAATAAAAATGAAGAGGATTTCTGCACTAAAATGATGAGTTTGGAAGTCTAAGGTTGACGAAAATGGCCGAATGTTGCCCTCTGGTGGTCGCCTTTTTTTTTTTTTATAAAATATTTCAATAAAACGTAAGCTGTCAAAATCAAATAACCTCACTTTTTGGATAAAGTCAGCCATGTTGGATGACGTGAAAAATCCGACTTTGTGATTGGTCGATGCATGGGTTTGGAAAAAAGGCATGCAAATAGAACATGGGAAATCAGCCAAAAGCCCATGCAATCAGACGCTAGGCCATAAATGACGTCATATCGCATGCGATATAACAAGGAAAACCTCCGTGTGAAGCGGCCTTAACAGAGACTTCACTAACTACCCAAACATGAAAAAACAGGCCCTTAAATCTCCCGAACCGTTCATTTTAACGTCTGGCTAGCTAAATGGACAAAGTAATAAAATTTATTTCAATTTTTGAGAAATTGCAAGGACAAAAACCTATTGGCAAATTGAATTTAATATTCAGGACTACGCCATTGTTTTATAAAATTTATTTGTTTAAACTTGCAAGAGGGTGCGACGAGGGATGAAGGTGGTGGGGGAGGAAAAAAAACATTAATTTATTCATTCTTGACAGGTCTGTTTAAATTTTATTTGCAAATGTAATTCAATATATTTTTTCATTATAACGTCAAAATAAGTTCATTTATTAAAAATTATTTGACAAGTCAGAAATGAATATTTATTTATGTTTGAAAAAAAAGAACAAAAAAAAAAATGTCAAAATGTTAATTATTTATTATGCCTACCCCAGTATGTGAAGGCCTATCTACTTGTCATAAAATCTTTTAACGTTAATGAAATTTCTCTAGTCTTGATCGTGTCTGAGAGATGACTGTTGAGAAACAAAAAAAAATTGAGATTTTAAGTTGTTACTAGTTTTCTCAATATTTTGATAATTTTTTTTTTTTGATTTTTAAAGGCTAAAAATTAATTTTTTTCTTATCCAAGAATATTTAAAAAAAAAATTAACTAGTTGTTTCTTGATGATGAGTTATGTCTCTTGATTATACATAGTAGTTATTAAATTCTACTACGTATTCTAATTTAATTGATAAATGAGTTTTTATGATATTAAAACTTTTTGCTATTTTCATAAGTCTAGCAATAAGCCCGTGACTTTTTGAATGAAACACAGGTTTGAGGATAAAAAATTATTTTATTTTTCAGCGTAGTCTCCTTTGAGCTCTATATACTTTGTCCAACGTTTCTCCAATTTTTTTATCCCTTCCAAAAATAAGAATTGTCGAGGCCATCAAAATCATCGTTGGAGTCAAATCTCTTTCCACCGAAGGTTTAGAAACAAGAAATAGTCACTCGGGGCTAAATCCGGAGAATAGGGCGGATGAGGGAGCAATTCGTATCCCATTTCATGGATTTTTGCCATGGAGCACACGAAATGAACCTTTTTCCATTTTCTTATCAAATGACGGGGTAGTCTGGTATTAATGGAAGTCAAATAAAAACTAAAAGACCCAGCTGGTTTAAATTTCAACAGGAGTCAGCTGATAGTTGCCTGCTGACAGGAGCGGTGTGGCCATTTCAGTTAAAAGACAGGAAATTCAAAAAGTCACGGACTTATTGATCTGCCCTCGTATATTGTTGAAAATTGGGGCGGCCGTGAGGAACCAGTGTGTAGAAAGCCTCCCAGTTGCCTTAGGTTTAATAAAGTTTAAAATTAGCATGAACGCATCTTTTAGGAAAAAAAAATGCGAACAGATTTAACTCGGTATTTTTTTTTTTTTTTTTTTTTTTTGAGACAGTACGAGCTTTTTTTTCTAGCTACTGTATTTTTCAAATTAAATTTATCACATACGAAGAAGTAAGTACACCTCAATGAAACAACCCCTTTTCAAGTCATTGAATGAGGGAAATTCTCTTTTTTATATTTAATGAATGTCACTCTATTTGAGATGAAGATGAACACAAAAGTGTTATTTATTATATAACAACATACACTAATAATTTATAAAAAAATTTTTGTCAAGATAATGAAGAATTTAGAAAAAGAAAATGAGAAAATGACATGAGTATCAATAAGAACAAAAAAAACAAACAAAACAAATCTAATCTCCCAAGAGTGGCATAAAAGTGCAAACGCGTCGCTAACTCACTTCTCGGGTCAATCGTGAAATTGCCACGCCAAGAGCTTTATTCCCTCTCTCTCTCTCTCTCTCTCTTTCTTTAACTTTGTTTATATACCTATTTTTTTTTTTTTTACTTTTCTATATACACTTACGTATTTTGTTTTATGAGTCTAAAGTTTTCTCTACTTTTTATTATGTTTTTAATTAATGCTTTTGAAGTAAGAATCTAATAAAATTTAAGAGGTAGAAAGAAGAAATGTATAAAAAGAGAAAAGAATTCCCCCAATCTCTGGACCAATAATATAAAAATCTGGTGTGACTGGTCGCACCAGATTTTTTTGTGTCGACATTTATTTAGTTTCCAACAGTACGGTACATTTGAATACAAAATGTAAAATTTATAAAGGTGGGAAAACATTTATATTTTTTTACCATGGCAACCATTTCTATGGAGTACAAGAGTAAAGTGGTCTTCAGAAGATTTCAATGACAAAATGAGAATATATATTTTAAAGATAATCTAAGAAATAAATGATTTTTGAAATTTTATTCAAAATCGTTGGAGCGAATTTCGAAAAAATCGAAAAAAGTGAAAAAGTACATCAGTAAAGTACTAGTACTCTTTGGCCGATTTTGATTAAAAGCTTATTTTGTCGGTCCCGGGGGGGGGGGGGGGTGTTTAACTTAAATATAAAATTACAACCTCGTAGCTCAATTCCTTCATGCTTAAAATTGGATACACACACACACACAGACCATGTCGCGAAAACCACTTTTTTGGATTCAGGGGACTTCAAAACGTGTATATCCATCAAAATCTCAACATCGGATTTTGGAAATGAATCTAATACTTTCTCTCTCAAAAGATTAACATATTTACTCTCTAAAAACGAATTAGTAAAAAACTACTAATTCATAGTGTATAGTCACTTTTTTAAGATGTGCAAAGTAGACCACCCGTAAATAGTGGATATCCACTTTTTCAATTAGTAAAAATTATTAATATGAAAAATTCACTAATTGAATAAGTGAATTTTTAAAAAAATAATGACCAAAAAAAGAAATGTTCAAGATATATGAAATAAGGTGCGATGACACCGGGACCTTAACTTGTGTTTACTGACTCGAGTTCTAGCCGAACCCACTTAAACTTGACTTACTCTTACTTCTCTGTTATTTGGTATATAAGTATGTGGCTGATGTTAACAATGCTTTTTACTTGAATGTTACTATATTCCTTCCCAGCAATTTATTTCTAAATAAACTTAATAAAACTAATTATCGTTATATCAAGAAATATATTTACTAAATTTTAAGTAAAAATATTTCTTAATTGACTATTTAAAAAATAATATTTTATTAATTTAAAAAAATTTGGAATCTATTTGTTTTGACTTAACATATATTTCCTGCAATTTTTAACAAAAAATACAAGTTATCTCAATATTATTATTTATTTGTATTATTATTACTTAAATAAAGCCTTATATTGCCAAAAATGTCTTTATTAAGGAACCGATCAAACAGCTGGTCGGCCATGTTGGCTTCTCAGACAGCGGGAATTGAATGAACTACTTTTTGAATTAGTAAAAAATAACTAATCTAAAAGTAACCAATAAATTTACTAAATATCTTAGTAGATTCTACTCAAAATGACTAAATTTGGTGTAATTTTCTTACCTACTGTTTGAATAAGTATAAATTCTACTAATTCGTTTTAAGAGAGTAGAGGTGAGAGAAAGTAAAAAGTTTATTGTTAAGATTCGGCCCAACAACTGAATAAAAATAATAAATAAAACTGAATAAAAAATTGATGTAATCTAACTGTAAGATATTTTGTCTGGCTTGAAACTTTTTTATTATACCGTAGTTGTCAATACCCAAAGAATACTTTTATAAAAAATCTGGTGAGACTGGTCGCACAGCACACAAATTTCGTTTACCGAAGGTAATAGTTCGTTTACCGAAGGTAATAGTACTGTGCTTGTCACACCAGATTTTTTTTGTGTCGAGATATATTTAGTTTCTCATAGCACTTTAGTTAACTTGTGTTTTAAATGTTGACTACTTGGTATGGTATTTTTCAAAATTTTAATCTCATATTTGAATAGTTTATACACAATAGAGAATCCTAAATAAATATAAAATTTCATAAGACCTGGGAAAAATTATTTAAAATGTGTAAAAAGTTTCAATGGGGACCCCTTTTATACCGAAACTAACATGTAAATCCCATATGGGGATTTAACATTGGCTATCGAAGGAAAAGCCGGAAAATGAATTTGAAAAATCTGACATATTACAAAATCTCGACATCGAATTTTTTACAGGATCGCAATACTTTCTCAGTATGTAACTATTACATAGAGTATATAGGTAAGAGAAAGTACGAAATTAGTAAAATGGAGGGTTGAAAGCACCGAAGATACTTCTGATGACGCCCCCACCTCCCACGCAACATTAAAAGCATTGTTTTACTAGACCATCGGACATTCCTAGAATGTTGGTCCACAAACGACAAATTCTTAAGAGACAAAGGGTTTTTCCTAATTCCTTACTCAAATAAATGGCTTGCAAAGTGTATTCTGAGGATATTTTGATTTATCTTTATTACCTACATACACGAAGCTGCAACAAACAGATAAAAACATTATACAATTAAATTTCATACCTCGGAGATATGGCCCTATACAATCACTGATGATATTAAGATATAAATATGCTAACGGCCAGGAAAATAAAGAAAAAAAAAAAAAAAAAAAGATATAAATATTGAGATTATAATGATGACTGTATATTTAAAAAAAATATATAATCCCGATGTAATTAGAGAAGTGATCAGATATTTAAAGTTCTGAAGACAGTCCATGCCCGGACCGATATGACGTGATTATAGAAAAACTTTGAGAATAATTCACCCTTATTTGGCTATACACCAATCCAAGTAAATTCAAGTAAAAAAGGAAAATACTATGGGATTAGGATTTTGCCTATCTGTTAATATTAACTTGGTTCTTTATGTGACCGAAACGTCGGCGCTCCCGTGGGTTCAATCAATATAATAATAAGAAATAATTATGCTCTTTATACAACTTGCTTTAAAAAATTATCTAAATAAAATTTCGAAATAAAATTTTACTAATAGAGAAAATTATATAGAATTCAGGAGAAAAGTTCTTAAATGCGAAAGCTCAAAAAATTCCTCAAAATTGTGTAATGAAAAAGCCAATCTCTTTGTTTTTGTCACAAAATCTACATCCTCGTTGTCCCGTCCCGATGTCGTTCCCACACCTAAGTCTTGCCCAGATCCATATACAATGTGCATCTGTCAATTCTTGTCCAGAGTCTGCATCTCTTGATCCGTTGTCGTTGTGAGGATCCCCGCAACATCCACTCCGGCCAGGGAAGTCTTCAAGTTATGCAAAATCGGGCTTCCTACTTCAGTAGTCTCCGCCAGGATATTTTCCGACCAAATAGGAGAGGGGAATCTCGTTAAATAAATCTCCCAAATGAAAAATTATAAGAGTTATTATAAATTAATTATTTTCTTTGTTTGTTTCTTATTAAAAAAATTTTCAGATTGAATTTGACTTGAATAAAGATTAGTATATTAACAGATGCCGAGTACAACCTTATCACACCGCCTGTACGAATTATATTTATATTTATATATATGCCCAAAATTTTTACTTTTCGATCACTTTTGTGTGAAGGGATAGTGGATTTTTCCCAATTTTTAAAATTTTTTTGGATACCAATTGCCATAAATAAGAATGCCTGGACTCCCAATTGATATCTTCATTATCGTAAAAGTCTTATATGGCCTAAGTTGAGAAAAGAAAATGCATGTGTGAGTGAGAGAGTGTGTAATGGAAAAAAAGTGGGAGTGTTTAAAAAAAAATCTAGTGTGACTGTCGCACAGCACACAACTTACCTTCGGTAATCGAAAGTTGTGTTCTATGCTTGTCACACCAGATTTTTCGTGTCGACATATATTTAGTTTCCGCCGATATATTAGAATTCAAGATGTAAAATTTATAAGTATGAATATAAATATTTAGTTCCGAGTTGACCGAGCCGGAGCTCGGTCTTTTTTTTTTTATAAAATTGTAAAAAACTAAAAAAAGTACATCAGTAAAGTACGAGTACTCTAGGGGCGCGAATTTGATTTGTATAGGAGAAATAGGAAAATATTTAAAATTTGAAAGAAATTATAACGAGGCAACTTGCTCCTCAATGGAAACATCAATAAAAACACCAAAATAAGAAGTAACAGTCCAGGGAGAGTTTTGAGGAATAGCAACATTACTGGGTGGATACTGAGAGGACACAGTGCCTCATAAGAAAACTTTAATCATGAGATATACGTGAGTTGCTCAGGAAATGCGTCAGCCTGGAGACAAAACTTATTATTTTCAATAAAATTAATTAATAATAATCAGGAATTAGTATTTTAATAATAGAATTTAAATAATAGATATTTTTCTACTAATTAGCCTTTTGACATTATTTAATTAAATGCATTGTTAAGTAATTATTGATATAAAAAATTAAATTTACAAAATTGCACATTAATTAAAATTTAATATTCGTGGAGAGTTAAATCTGTTGGTCCAGGGTAAAGAAAGGGAGGGTTTGACCAGGAAGCAAGTCCACTAGGCTTTGAACATTATAAAACCTTTGAAACGAAATTTTTTTTTTTTTTTTTTTTTTTTTTTTTTGGAATGGGTGCATAAGGTCCGAAGACCTATAATGACCAATAGTCACATGCAGCCAGGAAGAAAATAAAAACAAAAGGAGAAGCATAAAGGGGAAACTCAACTGCGGGAACTGAGAAGATGCCTGTTGAGGTTAGACTTGAAAGTCTGAAGATTGTAGGTTTTGGGGAAGATAGCCGCAGGGAGCTTGTTCCAATCACGGGAGGTCATGGGGACAAAGGAAGAATGAAATTGATTTGTTCTGTTAGTCGTGATCTGAACAGCATAGGGATGCTGGGAAGATGCCTCTCTTGTGTTGCGTGAATATGTTGCATTGGGTGGGATAATTGATTTTAATTCGGCAGAGCATTGACCATGGTAATACCTGGAAAAAGTTAAAAAAGTACACCAGTAAAGTACTAGTACTCGAGGTTTTCCGAAGACGAGACCTAGTGCAATTTGTTTTCTATACCGAAACTAGGAACGATTTAAAACTTGAAAGAAAAGGTTAAAGGAAATTTCAAGAAAATTAAAAAAAGTACACCATTAAGGTACTAGTACTCGAGAGGCGCAATTTGATTTATATAGAAGAAATAAAAAAATATTTAAAATTTGAAAGAAATCGTTAAAGGGAATTTCAAGAAAATTGGAAAATACTAAAAAAAAGTACACCAGTAAAGTACTAGTACTCGAGGTTTCCCGAAGATGAAACCTAGTCCATGTTGTTTTTCTATCCCGGAAATAGCAAATATTTAAAATTTGAAAGAAATCTTTAAAAGGAATTTAGGGAAAATTAGAAAAAAACTAAAAAAGTACACCAGTAAAGTACTAGTACCCGAATTTTCCCAAACACGAGACCTAGCACAATTTCATTTTGGGACCACAAATAGTATATATTTAAAATTTGAAAAAAATCATTAGAGCCGTTTTCGAGAACTGATATGCATATATATAAACAAACAAACGTACATTGCTCGTTTAATAGTATAAGATAAGATATTTTGTTACCATGGCAACCAGGGGCGCCGGAACGAATTTGAATCAGGGGGGGCAAAAAATTTTTTTTTAGAAAATTAAAATAATTTAATATGTTCAAATAGTATAAAAAAAAACAAATCCACTATAAAACTTTAAAAATTTTAAATAAAATCACAATTTTAATAAAATTAAAATTTTAAAAAATTTGCCAGTGATTTTATCAAAAAATTTTTGGAAAAAATTAGAAAAAAATGAATTTCTTACTCCTTTAATTTTTTTAATTTAGAAGATTTTATTTTTCAAAAGTAAAAATATATCAATTTTAAAAATAAATGAAATAAAAGAAGAAATTTTGCCCCCCTCTGCCCCTCCCCCCTGTAGGATGCCAGGGGGGGCAATGTACCCTTGCCCCCCCCAGTTCCGGCGCCTATGATAGCAACCATTTCTCCTATCTGAGTGACGTTTAGTTTCAGAAATGTCGAGCGGACTGATAGAGTGGGGACTCGCTTTAGGTGAGTGGCGCCACTTGTATTTTTTTTTTTTTTTTGAATGGGTGCATAAGGTCCGAAGACCTATAATGACCAATAGTCACATGCAGCCAGGAAGAAAATAAAAACAAAAGGAGAAGCATAAAGGGGAAACTCAACTGCGGGAACTGAGAAGATGCCTGTTGAGGTTAGACTTGAAAGTCTGAAGATTGTAGGTTTTGGGGAAGATAGACGCAGGGAGCTTGTTCCAATCACGGGAGGTCATGGGGACAAGGGAAGAATGGAATTGATTTGTTCTGTTAGTCGTGATCTGAACAGCATAGGGATGCTGGGAAGATGCCTCTCTTGTGTTCCGTGAATATGTTGCATTGGGTGGGATAATTGATTTTAATTCGGCAGAGCATTGACCATGGTAATACCTGTAGAAGAGAGATAGTGAAGATACTCTTCTTCTATGATCTAGTGACTGTAGGGATGCAGTAAGGGTTGTATTATATAAATAGTACTCGTATATTTGACGCAAATATCGATACTGATGAATGGGTCAGCATTACAATGGGGAGGCATTTCCCAAAAACCCGGTTCCAATTTTGAGAATGATAGGCCCTTCACCTCTCTACTCCCCAAGAATCAGGCCGGTATTACACTATCAAAGATCTTTGTCAAAGATATTATTTGTCAAAGATATTTGACAGTGTAATGAGTCAACTTTTATAAAATATTTCTTTTATAAAATTTAATCGATTGCTATTACATTTTATCAAAGATTTGAAAGTAAACAAACAAGATGGCGGAAGGCAAGAAAAAGAAAATTTTGTTGGCCGGTGGAATTAACCAAAATGTAACCATTAGACGTTTTTCAACACTTATACAGTTCCTTAAATGTGTATTTTGTTTATCAATGAAAGGAGACACTTTTGAAACTACATATTTAAAAGTTTCATCATCCATTCTCGAATACCTTTTATAATGTATTACATCTTCAATCTGTAGCTCTTTTAATAAATTTTGGTGAATTCCTTTCATGTTCCGTCTTCAGGGCCGAATCTAGAAGGGGGGGGGGGGGGCAGAGGGTGCGTGTGCCCCGGACGGCAGATATCAGGGGGTGGCAATTAAAGGAAGATTTTCTTAAAAAAAGGTAAAATGATATGAATTTTGTATAGAAAATTTTAAGGAGGGGCGGCAAATCAAATTTTGCCCCCCCCCCCCTAAAAAATCTCCTAGTTCCGGCCCTGTCCGTCTTGCATTCCATGGTTTAACCCACACACGTTTATTTTTCCTCTTTTTTTTTGAGTAATAAACTTATTGAGACAGCTGCCCTTGTTGCAGCTACAACAGAAAAGAAAAGCTCATCATCCATTTTTAAACAACTTTGATGAAATATTTTACTTAGTGTAATACCTATATAAAATCTTTTATAGAATCTTTTATAAAATAAAATATGATAAAATATTTTATAAAATATCTTTGACAAAGATCTTTTATAGTGTAATACCGGCCTCAGCCCCTCTCGGGAGGTCTCCAATCTCATCACTCGATATTCCATTTAATTCTCTTCATAATATATGCATCCATGTAATATTGAAGTCACGGTATTTAAACAATCAATTTTAACTAATTAATAAATGAACAGAGCTATTTATTTTATAATCCGTAAATATTGGAAATTATTATTGCTGCTAATTTCAATACATAGATAGAGAATTTATGTTTTATTATTTAATGTGTAAATTATCAAATAAAAATTTAATGGACTTTCAATGAGGAGTGAGTGTCTGACCTCTTTGGGTATAATTAATTTTATTCAACCACGAGTTACCTGATTCAAAATAATATAATAAAGGAAAGCACCGGAGAATAAAAGCCAGCATTTGATGGACTCATGATTTGATGGACGGTCAGTGTCAAACAATGTGTAATTATTTTAAAATCAAATCATTTTTACTTTCTCTTACCTCTTTATATATCTTTATATATATAGAGAGAAAGTATTGGTTTCAAGTGAAAAATTCGATGTCGAGATTTTGATGGATATACGCGTTTTGAGGTCCCCTAAATCCAAAAAAGTGATTTTCGCGACATGGTCTGTCTGTGGGTGTGTTGGTGGGTGTGTGTTCGATTTTAAGCATGAAGGAATTGAGCTAGGAGGTTGAAATTTTATATTTAAGTTTTGTACCATCCTGGACCGTGAAAAAAAAGCTTTTAAACTAAATCGGCCAAAGAGTACTAATACTTTACTTATGTAATTTTTCAGTTTTTTTCGATTTTCTCAAAATTCGCTCCAACGGTTTTTTTTTTAAATCAAAAGTTTTTAGATGCTCTTTAAAATGTAAATTCTCATTTTGCCATTGAAATCTTCTAAAGACCACTTTACTCTTGTATTTCATAGGAAAGATAGGAGAAATGGTTGCCATGGTAACAAAATATAAATATTTTCCCATGTTTATATTGAATTCTAATACATGTATATCGGTGGAAACTAAAAATATGTCGACACAAAAAATCTGGTGTGACACAACTTTCACTTGCCGAAGGGTAAGAGAAAGTTGTGCCCTGTTGGACAGTCACACCAGATTTTTACGTTTCTTATAAGACCTATAAGGACTAAGAATTTTTCAAAATTTTCTTAATGATACGCCATAGTTTAAAAAAAAAAAAAATGAAAAAATAAATAAATAAAAACAAAAAAAATCGAATTTATCATCAAATTCTAACTAAATTTATTTATTATACTACTATGAATATTATCAGATAAATAATGGATAAATCTCTTCAGAGTTAATAAAAAAATCTGGTGTGACTCAACGCACATCAAGCAACTTTCTATTACCTCCGGTAATCGTATTGAGTGATCTATCAATAGATTGAGGTCTGAAATTTTAAGAATCTTTATATTTCTATAATACCCATATAGAAAGAACTGGAGCATAATAAATGCACCGAAACGTTTCCAGCTAATTTATAAAGCATTTATGCATATGAACTGTCTAATAATAACATGTTGTTTACATGAAATATTCAGCACTGAAGATGGCTTAAACAACGAGTCGAAACGTCCGATTTTTACTAAATAAATACCGTATATTTGACTGGCTGACACAATGAAGTTTCTACCAAAATAGAGCCTAATGACGCAATAGTGAATCTATTCTCTCCAACAATTTTTTTTTTTGAAATAAGATTAATGTAGATCCTTTAATCTATACAATGTTGCATCTTTAATTACACAATACATTGATTAATCACTCTTAGGTCGGGAGCAGCCGAGTTCCGGTCTGCTTTACTTGAGTGATCAAGGGTCTCCTGTTTCCTAAAATCCCTTTAAGCCTGAGCTTTGAGATTTAATTCCAGAGTAGCCTCTCTCCGACTGATAGAAAAATTAAACAATACAATGAAAAATAATGTATACGTTTACGACAAAAGGAAAAAGGGGAAAAAAAGAAGCCCTATGAATAAAAGAAGAAATGGCATGAAGAGAGAGAGAGAGAAAAGCCGACAGCGTTAAAAAAAAAAGAGAGGGAGAGACGGGAAAATGGATTAAATATGACAAGGATCCTTCTCTTTTTTTTTAGGGATAGGAAATAAATAAAATTCCATTTAATAATTTAAATCAAGCAGTGTTAGGGAACTCCCTCGTGCAGATAAAGGCGTTTTGGTTGTCTACGAGTATTATTTAAGGGGGAACGGGAGCGAAGGTGTTACGCATGTTTTTTCCGATAAGAGAGCGT
This sequence comes from Euborellia annulipes, assembly GCA_023213315.1. Lineage (NCBI taxonomy): Eukaryota > Metazoa > Arthropoda > Insecta > Dermaptera > Anisolabididae > Euborellia > Euborellia annulipes. The sequence continues at coordinate 2,327 of JAKCPI010028066.1, read as the reverse complement.
AGTGTGTCATAAAAAGTATGCCCAAAAAATCAAGTAATTCAAAAATTTGCCAAGAGATGTCAGAATGGTAGCTAATAATATTTAAGGCATTTGGTTGATTTTCATTGATCTTTTAACAATAAATACTTTATAAATGTTATTATATATTATGTATCTTTTATAAAAGCATAAAAATATATAAATATAGGCCAGATATAGGCTAATACTATATCGTCTGTTAGATTAGCCTGCCATCTTTTGCAAGAATGCTTAACTAATTTGACATTTGATTTTTTAAATAAATCATCTAAGCTTATTTTAAAAATTTCTTAATTTATATGTGATATATAATAATACACATATAACCTCAGTTGTCGAAAGAATTTGATGAAAATTATGGAAATAATATAAATATGAATGCAAAAATAGAACATAATGGCGAGCGTAAAAATATTTGTAGAAACAGCTCGAGAAATTATATTTGAAGAAACTTTACTCGATTTTTGGTCGTGCATTGAAGAATAATTAGTGAAAATTATTGTAGAAGATTTTTATTCGGCAAGACGACTGAGATTGCAACTGATCAGTTTCGGTCATACATTTGACTATCATCAGGCATGCGAAAAGATTTTTTCATACTTCACATTTTTATATATACAGGGGATATACAAAATAATATGAACACCTTGCATATGGAAATTATTTATTTATTAATAATGCCTTGAGCCACCATTTTTACAAGTTATTTGGGGGTACTCTAGGATGTCTATCCTAAGTTCGAGGACCCTATGCTAACATGGGGGAAACGGGGAGAGGAGGGTGCAAAAACCTCAAAATCTTTGAACTTTTTTCAGTTTTTCGCTTATATCTCGTAAACTAAGCATATTTTGTCCATCATACATCAATACAAAGTTGTAGAGCATTAAATTTTCTAAAATTTGGCTGATAAAACGAATTAGTAGACCCAATATTAACCGAGATACGACCGATAAAAGTCTATTTATTTTTACTTTCTCTTACCTCTATAAATGTTAATATACAGTATAATTCTATATATAAAGATTTCGTTTCAAAAATTCAACGGAGCCCGTGACCCGGGGTTCACAGACAAGACATTAGCTTCTCATATCTAATGTCCCGCCCCAAGCGAGAAAAATTTATTTCATTTGAATTGACTACAAATCATTTGAAATAAATAGGGATGCGGCCTAAATGGCCTTAGATACCTAAAAAGACCTTAAAAAAAATATTCTGCTCAAAAAGAGCATGGCAGAGAGACAGAAATTAGCGAATTACATACAATATATATAATCTCATTTTGTTTTAAAGAATAATTTTCAATTGAATATTATTCAAGGTTGTTAAATCGACGAACTTGAAAGCACCTAGTGAGCAAGAAAACCAAATCATTTGTTGCGAGTCTCTTATCTCAAAGAGCAGAAGCCTTCAAGAGTTATTTAAGCCCCCCTACCCCCCCCTTCTCCCTCATCCCTTCCTCAGCCAACTGTAAGAGCAACTTTCCGATAATGATTAGGGTGACCAACGCAACACTTCATAAAATAAACAAGTAAGGGGGGAGGGAAGGAGGGGTAAATTCTAAATTAATCTACTCCGTTTAACACACTAATAAAAGACTATTTGCAATTCTAAAAAAAAGAACATTTCCTTCGACTAAAAGCTTCTAATATTATCAAGAGAAGGGATTTAATATCTTATTACAGTTGAAAAGCAAATTGAATAGTCAATGGCTAAAGAAAAAGACTGTCATTTACAGTCGTGCCTTTCATTAAAGTATGAAATCGGTTTTGGTGGTTTGAGGAGAATTATAAATTAAATATGAATTTATACAGCGTGTTACTATATAAAGTGATTGAAATATTTGTATTAAAGTAAGATATAACGAGTAAAAAGCTACTATCTGTAATTTACCATACTCTTAAAATAATTATAAAATACAAACCGCTTTATATATGTACAAATATGTTTGTCGAGACCAACTTAGCAATTTAAAAATGAATTAGAAGAATATAAATTTTATGGATTTACTCACCAAATGAAGGATTTCTGGGGTTGAGAACGACGAACGTGGAGACGGAGCTGCTAGCTGGTGCGACCCCCTCGGCCTTAAACCAATGCACCTCAGCTATTTAGGTTTGAAGCCGTTCTGGACCTGTATGAACAAGAAACAAAGCATGTAGAAAAGTATATCTATATATACTCTTGTCTGTGTGAATAGGCATGTGTGTGTGTGTTGATTTTTTTTTGTGCTTAAGATTCTACATACAGATATTTTTTGCAATAAGGGATTCTTAAAACGAGTATTTCCATCAAAATAACGATTTTGAACT
>JAKCPI010028065.1:0-13641 GCA_023213315.1 Euborellia annulipes | reverse complement strand
TATATAGACAGAAAATATTGAATTCATGTCAAAAATTCGATGTCGAGATTTTGATGGATATACACGTTTTGAGGTTCCCTGAGTCCTAAAATTCAAAAATCAATTATTTTTTAGATTCTCTTTAAAATGTATATTCTCATTTAACTCTCAAAATCGTTTGAAGCACACTTTACTCTTGTACTTCATAGGAAAGATAGGAGAAATGGCTGCCATGGTAACAAAATATAAATATTTTCCCATGTTTATAAACGTTATTATTTGAAATTCCTATCGGAATCCCCGTTTATTTACCCGAGGTGCTTACGTGTACGGAGACACACACCTCAAACCCAACCGGCCTCTGGCCGTAGCCATCTACCGGCACCCCGTGAAGTTACATTATTTTCTATCTCTAACTCCTCCTTCTGCTTTCGTTTCAAGCTAGTGAGCTAATCCTTATTTCTGGTTTCAACCTCTTCTATCCTAGGGAGGATGTCCTAGTTCCCTCAGCATCGACTCCTTTCGAAGAATGCATCACTGAGAGGGAACCTTCTTTACGTCCCTTCCACAGGACGGGATGTCACAGCAGTAGAAGGCTGGAGGGCGCGAAACTCACGACAATATAATTTATACCTCTCAGAATTATTTTTCTCCCATATATCAATCGATGCGACGATGAACGGGTTCACTGAGAGAGAGAAGGTGGTCTACCAAGCTATTGAAGGGAGTGAGAGAAATTCCTTATAGAGTTAATGTGTGTGTGTGTGTGTGAGTGAGAAAGAGAGAACAAGGGCACCTGCTTTCCTTATATGTAGTTTGTTGTTGTTGTTGTTGTTGTTGTCTGACGATGCATTGCTTTGCATCCCTCAGAAGAATCTCACTCTCGCTTCTGACCTACGCATTCGGCGGGATAAACAGACATAAATATCATCAAAATACCTTCTTTTTTTTTTCTTTGAATTCAATGTTGACAATCATCAAAACAAACTATTATATTTTTGGAAGAGATATACATTCTAATTAGAAAAATAACATTGTGTGGTTTTATGAAAACACGATGCAAGTGAAACTTTTTTTCGGATAGTAGGCGTTTAACTGAAAATTATTCAATTAAGGGTATTAAAATCGCGTTTTTAATCTTAACTTAATAATTGGAAAAATGGGAAATCAATAGACGCCGTTAAAAACTGAGAACAATATTAATTAGTATTTGAATCATTTTAAATTATTTTAAAAATTATATTTTATCAATTTAAAAATTAAATTATTAAATCTTACAATTATTTTTTTATAATTTTGTCATATATATTAAATTTCATTTTTAGCTATTTTTGTCGTCACAGCTTACGTGACGTCTTAACTCGTAGCGTCACGCTCTTTGACGTCACGGCTTGTAACGCGACATGCTGATAGAGGAACGAAAAAATTCGAGGCCATCAAATAAAAAGTTCCACTTTAATAACGCTTGCTTAGGGAGCTCTTAAATGGTTTCAGGGCTAATTATCTCGATTACCGTCACATTTAGATTAAATAGATAATAACTTATATTAAAGAGCATTAAATTGCCTTTCTACTGGGATTATTGAAAATTTCATTTGAATTTTTTGTTAGGATCTTATAATAGAAAATTCAAATATATGGCCATATAGCGTGCATATTATATAGAGTGTAATTCCTTCAAGAATCGCGATATCTCCAAAAATGGTGATTCTCACACAAAAAAGTAATAAAAGCAATTTTTGTAGATAATTTTATGCTCTACAATTTTTGTCCTGACCTATTTTTTGATTAAACTTACCGTTCTCGATAAAAATCCAAAATACTGAAAATTTTGACCTTTGACCTTGAATAACTATTTGACCACCCAAGGGATCGATGGAGACTTTTGGTATTTTATTTGTAATGCTGTACCCAAAGTCTCCTCTAAATTTCAGCTCGGTGGGAATTAATGTAATTAATATAATTAAATATCTCAAGCGGATTATGCAGCTAGTGTATTATAAAAACAAAAAATAATTTTATTAAATTATTAAATTAATTATTAAATTAATTGGCTAACGCTGTGATGGAGGTCTGGAGCAGTTGATACAATGAATATGTATGTTTTCCTTGTATCTGTTAAGAGGAGAAATAAATTATTATTATTATTATTATTATTAAAACATATTTTTATCTGATATGACAAGTAGAAAATGAAACAAGCTTTCTGATTGGGTACAATCTTAAAACCATCTCTAAACTTCCATAAATCAAAGAATAATTATTTTTGTATTCCTCTTTGGTTAGAAAAAAAAAAAAAAATTCAAATTTTATTCATTTATTTTACGTCACTGATTTTTTTTTTTTTTTTTAAGAATAATTCAAATTTATTTACGTACGTTAACATATAAATTAATTCCAAGCTTGAGATTTTTTGATTAATCCAGACACTAGAGCTGCTACGAATATCATAGTACATTTAAAAAGTTTATTCAGAAGATTAAATATGGAGATGAGTCTAAACAAACAGGCAGAGAGAGAGAGAGAGAGAGAGAGAGAGAGAGAGAAGATTTTCATTTTCCTTTCTTTTTCCTTTTTTTTTTTTAAATATATAAATTGTGAATTGGGAATAATTAAAACAAAAAGGAGAGAAGAATTAAATTTGTTTTGAAACAACAATAAACTTTGTTTTGAAACAAAAAAAAAAATTGATGAAAACATAAGAGTGAAGAAAATTAGACTCGGATTAGAAACAATATTCTTTTTTTATGATAACTACGTAGCCCCCCCCCTACCACCCCTTGGACCCCATAACGAATCCTTAATTAAATTAATTAAATCTTTAAAGTCAACGAGAAATTAATATTAATTATTTAAAAGAAAAAATAAAATTTCATTTTTGATGAAGCTCAAAATTTCATTTTATTTAATTAGAATAAATATATTTTGAAAATTTAAATGATTTTTTTTTACAAAAATAAAATTTCAATCATTAAATTCTCTACTCATTGATAAAAACCCCATAAAAATCCGTTAAGTAGTTTCGAAGTTAATGCGTTATAAAGAAAAAAGTAAAATTAAATCTCACAATTATTATTCTATAATTAATTATATAAATATTAAATTTTAATTTTTAATATTTATTTTTTAAATTTATTTAAAAAAATTTGTAGGCAATTATAAACATTATTTTTTTCATTAGGGTCTATTTCGGCATCAGAGGCTAATTATAAAATTAAAAATTTACTACTTTACATAAAAAAAGATTTCTAAGAATTAATTTTAAATTACTTATATGATTAATTATAGAATAATAATCGTGAGATTTAATTTAAACTTTTTCATTTATAACGCATTAACTCTGAAACTATTTGACGGATTTTCATCCGGTTTTTTTTATCAATATATAGGGAATTTTATTGTGATGATTTTACACTCTATTTTGTAAATTTTCATATTAAATATATAGAAATAAAAGTTTTTTTAAGCTATATTAAATAAATGAATTAAAATTTAATTTCTTTTAGACACTCAGGAAAGGAAAGGACACAATTAAAAAAAAATCATAATAGGGTGGAGGGGGTACATGATTTGTCCATTTTTTATTTTTTCTTAAAATTCCATGATATGCTTCTAATGACGTCATAACAAAGAGGGTGAATCTTTTTAAATTAATTCCCACAATCGGGATTGGTGACCCCGAGCAATCAGCGTGTGGAACGGCCCTGGTAGCCATCAATATTTAAATAAATTAATAACGCCTAAATGGCCTCTGTAGCCTAAAAATGTTTGAATAAATTGCATTATCCATACTCTTTTTCTGTCCATATAAAATGACAAAAATTAAAAGAATTAAAATTTAATATTTATATAATTAATTATAGAATAATAATTGTGATATTTATTGATGATTTTAATTTTTTCTTTATATTGCATTTATTCTGAAACTACCTGACGGATTTTGATGGGCTTTTTTTCATTTTATAGAGAATTTGATCAGGGTGAATTTAAAAACTCTAAGGTGTCTCAAAACAAAAAAAATTAGTTTCTATTCTAAATAAATCGTTTAAATAATTAAAATTAATTACTTGCTAGCTTTGAAAAGAAATCCAAGAAGGTTAAAGCCTCACTATGCGAGAATTAGACACTAACGTGAGGCGAATGGAGAGGCAAGTGGGGGGGGGGGGTGTTCATAAAGATAAAAAAGAAAAAAAAAATATTGCCACAAGGTTGTATATGATATTTTTTAATTTTTTTTTTTTTTTTTTTTTTTTAACTTTATAAGAAGATTGAATTTCTAATTAAAAATTTTTCTTTAAAATTTTTATAATAAACAACAAATATCAATTTAAAGGAAGTAGATATAGAAATTTAATTAAAAGAAAATATCCCCGAAGAAAGAAAGAAAGAAAAAAAGAAAATAATCCTAAATTAGGCATTCAAAGGTAATCTCAAGGATAAACACAATGAATTATTTAGAAGAAGAAAATTTTCAATTAACTCTCTTCTTTTTATTAGCAACTTCATATAATAATTAATGTGGCTACGTAACTGTCTACGCGTGTGTGTGTGTGTGTGTGTGTGTGTGTGTGTGTGTGTGTGTGTGTGGAGGGAGCGAAATTGCCTAACCAAAACAACAAAATAACATAAATTACGCTGCGAATTTTGTTATTTTTAAGAGAATGTTTAGGTAAGCGGACTCACCCAAGTCTTGTGGGTACGTCGATAGCGACCAGGAGCTACCCGAGCTGGGACAGGCAGTCCTTCAAATCTTTGTATGCCTGTCTCTTCCTTCCTCTTTTCAAAAGGCGTCAGACCTTGCGACGGGCCGGCCTGCCCTATTTCTTCCGGTCGCAAAAACGAATGATAGGGTTAAAGGGAGAAAGCTAGGTCCGCCGACCCCGCATCGCAGGAATAAGGCGAGGACAGAAGAGTTTAGCTAAGCGGACGCCCGTAGGCGGGTTGTGCCGCTAATCTATTAATAATAACACTTTTAATTAAGGAAATTTAAATAGAAAAAGTTGTTCAATATCGTTGTCAATTTTCTAAATCAAAATTTCAATTTTAGAAATGAATTCCAACTCAACTTCCCCCCCCCCACCCCCCTTTCTAGTATTTCTGCTCTATATATTATTGTTTAATAATTTCTCTATAGAGAAATTTATACAAATTCTCTAGAGTTATGAATTTAATTATTTATTGATTAAAATATATATTTTATATACAGAAAGGCGTCCTTTGAATAGGAAATCGTATTATGAATAATAAATAATTTATTCTCAAATTATAGAGAAAGAGAGAAAGTGGCCACCAGCCATTTATGCCACGTCCAATACGCCATTTGAATAACATTTCAAAGCATTAAAAAAAAAAAAATTTCAAAAAATCTTTGATAACACAATTAGACTATATAATGAATTTTTTTACGGGTCCTTTCACATATTGATTTAATTAAAAATGATTCTTATTTTTGAATTTTTCTAAAAACAAAATAATCACTGGGAAACAAGGCCGGATACAAGGGGTAATTACCTCCCCCTCCGAGATTTAAAAAAAATACTATTTTAAAAAAAAAATTTTAAAAATTGATACTTAAAAATTTGATTTGTATTTATATTCTGACAGAATGCGCTTTTAAATTATCGAAATTAAGAAAATATTGTGTGCTGTGCGACCAGTCACACCAGATTAACCCCCCCCCCCCCCCGAGAAACACCTCTGGATCCGCCCTTGTTGGGAAAATATGTTAACAAAAAAAAAAAAAAACAAAAATCCGTCAAGTAGTTTCAAAGTTAATGCGTGATAAACAAAAAAAAAAAAAAAAAAAAAAAAAAATTAAAACTCACCAATATTATTCTATAATTAATTATTTATATTGAATTTAATAATTTAAAAATTTCATTTAAAAATGTTAAATGTTATAGGGCCTAACTTAAATCTCTGAGAATATTCAACTGAAAAAAATTACTATTCTTTGATTAAGATTTTTGAATGAATCGGTCCGTATGGTGCGGCAAAAAATAATTTCAAAAAAATCTTTAATTTAGAAAATATTGAAGAACTTTAATTCAAAGTGTCAGATTATCAGATAACTTTGATATATATTAATATACTAGCGGCATAACCCGCCTACGGTCTTCCGCTCACCTTAACACCCTCTTCTTACTTAAAATGAGTATTAAATCCATCCAGGGAATGAAGTTCTTTGAAAGGAGAGGCGACAAAATTTGTTTGTTGTTTTCAACAAAAGCAAAAAAAAAAAAAAAAAATGCAATGTTGCAAAGTTTCTTTTCCTTTCAGACATTCATTTGTAAAACGAGAAAGAAGTAAAAAAACAAAAAAAAAAAAACCCTGTGGTCGGTTGGTTCTCCTGTGTCGTCCAGACAGACAAGAGACAAAACAAAATATGAGCCAAGGACGTCTGTCTGTCTTCCTAAACAAGAAATCTAAAAATACCTTCTGTTTGATTCATACGTTCACTTGGGTTTTTTTTTTTTCTTATTTTATACCCAACTGGGGATATTAAATATCATACGCCGGTTACGTGAGATCTTTACTCTTATCTATGTATTAGCTATAACAATATCTAGAGTGGATAAAATTCTCGCCATTTTTCTCATTAAAATGATATACTACACTTGTATTTAAATTTATTGCTATTTTGTTAAAGATTGATTTTTTCTCTGAAGTAGAGAAAAAAAGCAGCGTCATCTGCCATTTTTTTTTCTTAATTATCGAACAATAATAACGTAATTAATTATTAATAAAATAACAATAAATAATTATTCCCAGATAGCACACATTCGTCTTATGTATGTACATCCTATGTCCCGCCGCGACCTGTCGTGCGTCTTATGCAGATACATTTTGGGTCGCAGGACCTACGATGTAGGTACATTTTATGGACCTCTTCCAACATTGCATGCGTACATAAGGTGTCCCGTTTAGATCCTGTCTATGGCCCCTTGCGACCCGAACAGTACCTTTGTGCGTACTGCCAGGACGAATCTTTTTGGTCCCGTGCGCGACCCAGGAATATGTTTTTAATATATTCTACATCCAAATTTGGCCCTGCAGATTCTTATTTATTTTCATCTTATTTTTGCGTTATGTTAAAAAAATTAAGACTCCATTTGGCATAGGACATTATCATGAAGAGGGATTAACACAGTAAAAACTTAAATTATAAATAGTTTTAATTATTTTAATTTTTTTTTTTTTTTATTATTGATTTTATATGGGAAAACTTTGAAACAGAAACTCCAAAGCACAAAAGATAAAGAAAAAACACATTTTGTATAACAACTTTTTTTTTTATTTGAGGAATAAGGATTTAAAATTAATAAATAATAATATTGAGATGATGGCTGAACTATTAGCAGATGTGAGTAGAATGGCAGCCAGGAAAGAAATCAGACAAAAATTTAATCAATCTTTATCTAATTTTATTTCGATTGCCGACATTTCGGACGCAAATCGCGCCCTTCCTCAGGACAATAGACAGTTAATAAAATACAGATGGGCGTATTTTTTTTTTTTTTTTTAACAATATAAAAACACAATTCATGGGTGTACGATTCATTGTTTCTTGCTGACCTGAGGAAGTGCGCAATTTGCGCCGAAACGTCGGTAATCGAAATAAAATTAGATAAAGATTGATTAGATTTTTGTCTGATTTCTTTCCTGGCTGCCATCCTACTCGTATCTGTTAATAAATAATAATTATACAAAAAGATAACATTATAAAATAAATAAAATATACCGGTACATAATAATGCTAGATTCATAAAATGGTCTAGGACTTTTTTAAACAAAGATAAACATACATTTGGAAAAATACTGATTAAATTTTTATAATCGTTGTTTTCTTCCATATTTCTTCCGGTTGATAGAAAAGACATTTCTATTTTCTCAAGGAGATTGTTCATTTCAGCAAACATACTTTTGTGCCTGCTTACAAAAGACATTAATTGATCTAAAAAAAAAAAAAATTATAAAATTATTATGAAACAATTATTTAGATATTTTTTTGACAAAAAAGTTTATAAAAAAAAAAATTTGTCACCTCATGAATTTCGTTGGAACACAAATTGAAAAATACATCTTCTCAGGTCAAAAGCTGAATGCAGACTAAAGCTAGGAAGCGGTCAGTTTTAGCAGGCAGGTAGGTCTGTCCCTTTACAAAGGGCATTGCCATTTTTGAATACAATGACGCTGGGTTTTTCCAATTGTTTTTTTTTCCATTCCAGCCATCTTTTTGTCAATTCTAAGCCACTGTCCGCATTCCATTCGTCTAAATTTTAATAGCATTTTAATTAGGCGATTTTCTAATATGTTATTACAATCATCATATAAATTGTGACAAGATTGCATTTCTTCTTGGTATATCAAACGAGCTCTTTTATAAACATGCCATTATAAATTATAATTTCTTTCCCAAATACAGGGCCAAAAATTGGGGGAAGATTTCAACCACGCGCTAAGCCCTTTTTCTGCAGATTAGTCAATCAAACAAGTATATGCAAATAAATGTTCCAATACCTAGAAAAATTGAAAGATTTTGGAAGATGAAATAAAAAGACAAACTTGTCTTCGGTCCTAATTTTATTTTATCTTCTATCTCTATTACGGGCTTTCTCCACATTGTCTTTAAAGATTTTATTTTTATAATAAACTAGTCGCAAAGCCCGCCTTCGGCGGGCTTTCCGCCTAGCCAGGGGGCTGCGCCCCTGGACCCCTTGCTCGCCTTCGGCGAGCAAGTTTATTCCCAATTTGGGATATTTCTTGTTGCAATGCAAGTGTTAAGATGTTAAGGAAGGATCTTATATTCAAGCGAGGCGAGGGTACCTATTGGGAACAGCACAAAAGGGGTCTGTTTATGACTGTTTAAAGGGTCAGTCACCTCTCTTCGTTTTTCAACTGCTGCGTAGCCCCCACCCCCAGCCCATAGTCAGGTAGGAAGCTGGTTCACACAGCACAAAGGACGCTCTCTAATTTCTAGCCAACTTGTTGATTTTGTGTTCCCATATTGAAGAAATTTGATTATAATTAATTTTCCAAAACATTTAAGAGATTCAAATTATTACTACGTTACTCCCAGAGCCATATACTATATGTATACTTAATTTCAAATGGATTCATTGAAAATTGTGGATTTCTATAGAACATATACATACATATTTACATACATACATACATTTTTCCCATTTCATTTTTATATATATAGATAATATAAATTATAAAAAATAAAACCAAACTTACCTTTTACTTTCTCTTACCTATGTATATATGTAATATATATATAGAGAGAAAGTATTGGATTCATGTCAAAAATTCGATGTCGAGATTTTGATGGATCTTCACGTTTTGAGGTCCCCTGAATCCAAAAAAGTGGTTTTCGCGACATGGTCTGTCTGTGTGTGTGTGTGTGTGTTCAATTTTAAGCATGAAGGAATTGAGCTAGGAGGATGAAATTTTATATTTAAGTTAAATACCTCCCGGGACCGGAAAAATAAGCTTTTAATCAAAATCGGCCAAAGAGTACTAGTACTTTACTGATGTACTTTTTCAGTTTTTTTCGATTTTCTCAAAATTCGCTCTAACGATTTTGATTAAAATTCAAAAATCAATTATTTTTTAGATGCTCTTTCAAATGTATATTCTCGTTTTGCCCTCAAAATTGTTTGAAGCACACTTTACTCTTGTATTTTATAGGAAAGATAGGAGAAATGGTTGCCATGGTAACAAAATATAAATATTTTCCCATGTTTATAAATTTGACATCTTAAATTCTAATATATTGGCGGAAACTAAATATATTTCGACACAAAAAATCTGGTGTGACAAGCACAGAACACAACTTTCGATTACCGAAGGTAAGAGAAAGTTGTGTGCTGTGCGCCAGTCACACCAGATTTTTTATATAGGAATCCTAAAAAAACAATTATTTGTTCAATGTTCATAAAAAAAAATTAAACAAAATATTTATACAATAATTTAAAAATTTGATAAATTTTATTTTATTAGGATTAGCATTCCAACATATTAATGGATCATAACTTCACATTTGTTTTGGTAAATAAAATTGATAAAAAAAATTTTTCTTTGAAAAAATTCTAAGTTTACAGCCGGAATTGGTCCGGTATGCGACCTACACTTGTATTTTTTTTTTCTTTTTTTTTTTTTGAAAAAAAATTCTAAGTTTACAGCCGGAAAAGGTCCGCTATGCGACCTACACTTGTATTTTTTTTTTTTTTTTTTTTTTTTTTTAAATTCTAAGTTTACATCCGGAAAAGGTCCGGTATGCGACCTAAACTTGTATTTTTTTTTTTTTTTTTTGAAAAAAAATTTTAAGTTTATATCCGGAATAGGTCCGGTATGCGACCTACACTTGTGTATTTTTTAAATATATTTTAAATAATTTCCAAAACCCTTGAAAAACAGAAATAAATAATTTGAAAAAAAAAATTAACATTTTTTAAAAATATTCTATCTCTAAGCCGTATGAGGAACTGAAAAAAATACTTTGAAAATACAAAAATATTTTTTTGAAAAAAATTCTAAGTTTATGTCTGGAATAGGTCGGGGCGGGACATCTTATGTACATACATGATTGGACGTATCCGCCATGTTGGCCCGCTTTACTTACCATTTAGGTCCAGGTACGTCTTGGACGTAAACTGGAACTAAACGGTAGGTACATAAGACGAAGTGTGCTATCTGGGTTAATAAATCAAAATTTTTTATTATTTAAATTATAAAATAATATTCATTTGATTTTATTTTAATTAATTTAAACCTAAAATATAATAAAAGTAAAACAACTCTTGGGGCGGAAATTAGGACTTTTAAAAAAATAATTTTGTATAGGCCTTGTTTATATTTTTATTCAGTTTCAAGTGTAAATGAAAGTAAACTTTTTTGTTTTGTTCCCCTGCTACATTCAAAATTAGACACTTGAAGTGGAAAAATATGAAAAATTAATTAAAAAAAAAAAATAAATAAAATAAAATGTATTTTGCTCTAATTCTCAAGGATATAATATATAAAAAATCTCACAAGTCAAAAATTTTCCGAAACATTTTAATTAAATAGAATAAATATTCTAATAACCGCCATTTTTCTGATTAAAATGATATATCACACTTGTATTTAAATTTTATACAACATTGTTAAAAATACATTTATTTTATTGAAGTGGAAGAGCGTCGGCTTTAAACACAAACACGCAACAATAAACAAAGAATAATTAATTTTTTTTTATTAAAATATTATTTTAAATAATTAATAATGTGAGATTTAATTTTTGTATTAATAATTAATTAAATTATAATCTTAAAAAAAAAAAAAAAAAAAAATATCTTTTGACTTTTAATTTTAAAGGCAAAACAAATATTTACTCAATTAACAATAGGTTAATTATAAATAAAATCCGCCCCTCTTTTCCTCCCCTCCCTCCCTCCCCCTCCCCTTACATCCAGTTAAGTTGTTTAAACTTAGCTTAGCGTTTTTAGCTGCTTGAATTAACTTTCTACACGAGGAAAATTTAAACCAGAAGAGAGAGATAAGAAATTTGTTTTTTTTTCTTCTAATTACTTATGTGTCATAACCGGACATGAATTGTTTCCTTAATTTAACCCTTTTTTTAATGTTATCTCCAGATGACCTTTAAAAAAAAAAATAAAAATTTATTTACTGATCAATTAAATCCAAAAATTAAAATACCTAATTAATAATAATTTGTTTTTAAACTATAATTAAATATCTTTATTTTATCAACAATTAAATTTTAATTATTACTTTTTTATTGTTGTGTTCTTTAATGGCGGATGCTCTCCACTTGAATTAAAAAAGCATTGTTTAAATTAAATTAATATACAAGTGTTGTATATCGTTTTAATCAGAAAAATGGCGTGATTTCGAATATGAAATAAAAAAAATAGAAGACATTTAAATAAAAAACAAAAAATAACTGCATTCTTGTATTATTTTTTTTTTAACAATTTATTTATTGTTGACATTTTTCTTCACTTCAAAAAACAATTTTTTTTACCATTGTTTACAAAACATTAAATCTATTTCATTTTACTAAGAAATATTACGGGATTTTAATTAAAGACTATAATTTAAAAAAAAAATCATTTAATTAATTATAGGCCTAAATTAAATTAATTATTTATTGTATTATTGTAATCTAATAATATTTTATTTATTTATTGTTGTCTTCTTTAATGGCGGACGACGCTCTCCACTTCAATTAGGCTAAAATAATCTTTATTAACTAAATTACAACAAATCTCTATACAAGTGTGATATGTCATTTTACTCAGAAAAATGGTGTGAATTCGAATATGTAAAAAAAAAAAAAATGATTCCACTATTCTAATGGATTTTTTCATTGCACTTTTTATTATATAAATAAATTCATGAATGTGTGTGACCATTTTGTGAACAATATAAAATTGAAATAAGACCGTTTGAATAATATCCAATCATGAATCATAAGAAAAAAAGAAAAAAGGTCTTAAGAGTTGTGAGGGGGGCTCTGATGTATGTTACTCATATAATATTGCAACGTAGATTTGAAATTTCATGGGTTCTTTTTTTTCTCTCTCTCTCTACTCACACGCACACAGAAAAAAGAGAGACGTGCGTCCGCATTGAAGCTGAGCTAAAAAGAGCAAGCAGCCATTAAAAACAAAACGATAAGAAAAAGATTTTCTTTTTTTTTTGCATTTAAAATCTCTCTCTCTATGGACCTTTTCAAGGTACTTTGGCTTATCATTTCACTTGGTAAAGCTTTGATCTTTCACCTTTTTATTTCGGACCTTTGGAATTGAATATTGAATTCAAACCCCTTTGAAAATCTGGTGTGGCCACTGCATTGCTTTTAATTAAATAACGCCTTTATTTATTTATTTATTTTTTGAAAAATAAAAGAAACATTTATTGAAATTTAACTGCGAAATAATTCTTCTTTAATTTAACATTCGTTGTAATATTTTGTGAATTGAAACTAATATATACTAGCCGCGAAGCCCCCCCCCACCGAGGCCTCCGGCGGACCCTCGCCTTATCTCATAAAGTTCAACTCATCACGTTAAATTCTCACGAGATCTAA
The DNA here is from genome assembly GCA_023213315.1 of Euborellia annulipes. NCBI lineage: Eukaryota > Metazoa > Arthropoda > Insecta > Dermaptera > Anisolabididae > Euborellia > Euborellia annulipes. The sequence continues at coordinate 563 of JAKCPI010028065.1, read as the reverse complement.
AAAAACGCCGAATAAAAATGATTAATTCAGATAAATTCACAAGTCACACCGAATGTCGGACCAGACTCTTCAAACAAGAGGCTCAGTATTTGCATATATCGACGCATAAAAGTAATATCGACAAACTTGCGTCTTCCCCCCGAGTTACCTTATATGAGGAGTGTATAGGAAAGAGAGGGAAGAATCTAATGACGGCTGCTGAGTGGACAGTCCTTTGATCGCTTGTTTCTTCTCTCAATCTCAGATTATGTGACATCATTTCTAGATAAAAAAACAGAAAAAAAAATCTCTCACTTTTAAGAGAACATAACATAATCCTTATCTATTAACTTCTTATTTAGAGGATATAAAAAAAAATATAGCCAAATAAATTGCAAAACTTTTCCGTTTTATTTCACCTTAATGATGACAGAAAAAATTGAAGGAATTTAAAAAAAAGGGGCGAAGTCACAGAAGGTGGGCATCTACTACGTCATCATTAAGACTGGTAGCGTTGGCAATGGAAATTATTTAATAAGTAAAATACTTGGTGATATAGGTGGGGCCAAAAACAACTTTAAGGT
>JAKCPI010028064.1:0-26458 GCA_023213315.1 Euborellia annulipes | reverse complement strand
CGCGGGTTCGAACCCAGGCATTTGGATACTAAATGGCTTAATAAGAAATGACCTCCTTAATAGATATTATAAATAACAACGGTTATCGTATAAGGTCTTAAATGGCCTGAGTTGCCGAAAAGACTGAGGGAATGTGTGTGAGTGTTGAGTGTGAATCGAAAAAAGGGTGAGTGTTTAAAAAAAACATGGTCTGTCTGTGTGTGTCTGTGTTCAAGCAAGAAGGAATCTGAGCTATGAGATTGAAATTTTATATTTAAGTTAGATATCCCCCTGGAGCGTGAAAATAAGCTTTTAAACAAAATTGGCCTAAAAGCAATTAGCATTTTACTGATGTAGCTTTTTAGTTTTTTTCGATTTTCTCGAAATTCCTTCTAATGATTTTGATTAAAATTTAAAAAATCCATTACTTTTTAGATGTTCTTTAAAATCAGTATATACTCTGGTTTTGATCTCAAAATTGTTTGAAGCACACTTTACTTCTTGTACTTCATAGGAAAGGTTGCTGTATGGTAACAAAATATAAACATTTTCCCCATGTTTTTACATCTTGAATTTCAATATACGGCGGAAACTAAATATATCTCGACACAAAAAATCTGATGCGACCAGTCACACCAGAATTTTATATCAAAGAAATAGTTTTTTTTTTTTATTCAACATTTTTTGCTATCCTAAAATTAGTCTCCAATTTTTCCCATTTTAATTTTTGCATCTACAGTTTTTGTGCCCTTTGTGTTTTCCCCGTTTGAATCTTGCACAATGGCTCAGAGAAAAAGGCTATAATAGTTCATCTTTTTGAAATCATTCCTCTTTTTTTTTTCATTTTCAAATCAATTTTTTTTTTTTTTAAAAATGAATTTAATATATATATATTTTTTTTTTTTTTGAAATATTTAAGAATAAAAGAAAGAAGTTAAAAACTTGTGTAGTTTAAATCAAAAAAAGGTAGAGAGAATGAGCGAGTTTCAATCCAAGTTGGGAGAGTAGTTATTTAAATGCTACTTCATTGATAGGCGTGTTTAGTAGGAGGCAAAGGAACCAAAGGCGGGCAGGCAAGGCCATCCTTATTTACCATTGCAATGAAATCGAAATTGAAGCGCTTATGGGCTTTGAGGCCGTGAGAATGCGATGCGACAGAGTAGAGTTACTTCCTGCACTCCATCAAAAATTGGAATCAATCAATCCATCACCACGTCCTTATTTTGCTTCGGCAATTATTCCATTTAGCCATTTCCGGTGCGCGCTGCCTTCTGGCTACTTCCTTTTAGAGTATAAAGTCATCATCATCATGCGCGCGTCTTGATTTAATATCACTTTAATTTAATCACATCGAATTTAATTAACAAAAATTGTCAATTTGTACTTGTTTAAAGGGAATAATAAAGAAAATTTCTTTTAGTATGGCAGTCGCATTTTGTGAGAAAAAAAATCTAGACTAAACAAATAATAAAAAAAGATTCTAGATCAGGCATATCCAACCATAGGCATGTGACAAAAATGTTTTTACTTTCTCTTACCTATATACATATAGTGAAAAAGTATTGGATTCATGTCAAAAATTAAATGTCGAGATTTTGACGGATATACACGTTTTAAGGTTCCCTGAATCCAAAAAAGTGGTTTACGCAACATGGTCTGTTTGTATGTGTGTTTGTGTCTGTGAATAAAATATCTCAGGAACTAAAAGAGCTACGAGGTTGAAATTTTATATTTATAAAACGTACTAGTACTTTACAAATGTATGATTTTTTTAGTTTTGTTCGATTTCCTTAAAATTCACACCAACGATTTTGATTAAAATCCAAAAATTTTTAGATGTTCTTTAAAATGCATATTTCCATTTTGCCCTCAAAATTGTTTGAAGCACATTTTACTCTTGTACTTCCTAGGAAAGATAGGAGAAATTGTTGTCATGGTAACAAAATATAAATTTTTTCCCATGTTTATAAATTTTACATCTTAAATTTTAATATAACGGCGGAAAGTAAATATATGTCGACACAAAAAATCTGATGTGACAAGCACAGAACACAACTTTCGATTACCGAAGATGAGAGAATGTTGTGTGCTCTGCCTCACACCAGATTTTTATTTTTGAGTTTTAGTTCTATTCCGGTTACTATAAATTTAAATGTACTTTTTGTATAGATTGGTCCAGTAAAGATTTTTGGTTAGACTTGTTCTAAATCATATAATTAAAAAAACTCAAGTAAATTATTTCCTTTATAAAAGAGACTTTTTGGTCCAAAAAATTGCATCAAATTTGTCTTTGAAAAAAAAAAATTGAAAGTTTGTAAAATTTTCTGTTAATGGTTAAGCAAGAGACACAGACCTAATATTATTGTATTCAAAATTGTTGCATGCATCAAAGATGAAATTTTTTTTTTTTTTTTTTTTTTTACAAAAGTCTACGTTTCGGTCTTCATCACTAGTAGTATCGTTCAACCTATAATCTGAGTTTTAATTATAAAATGACCTGATGAAAACAGATACACTATTAACGTAAAAGAAGAAATAATTCTATTTACTTTCCGGTAACAATCCTGAATAACGGATTTTTAGAGTTTAAAAATTATCCCTTCAAAGATAAGCCCCTCTTTATTGTTGGGATTGAAGTCCTCATGGTGTAAATCTCTCAACTTAATGGATAAAAAAAAATCAAGTTTCAACCAAAAACAAAAAGTTAAAAAAAAAAAATTCTAATTTAACACAAGTGTTAAGGAGATGAAATTTTTGACTCATTTTTGTATAGAAATTATTTTTTGTTTTCGTTTAATACAATTTCGTTTGGTTTTTTAGGGGCTACAGTCCCTTCCCTTGAATCGTAGGGGTTTTCTCCGTATTAGAAAATCAAACCAAATTTTGGTGTTTATAATTTTTTTTCTAAAAACATTAAGTACCTAGCTCATATACTACAAAGAAGATAAAATGTATATCTCTAAGAATAGAGTTATTTTTTTTTATCTTCTTACCTTTTTGAATGTCCGGGGGGATTTTACAACACCTTTTATGTATGAAACGCAAGAAAATCTTTTATGTAACTTAACAAGATGGCAAAGGAAATTCAGACTAAACCTTTTTAATCCTTTTAACAAGATATAAATTTATGTGCTCTGGCAACTTCCCGTATCTCTCTCTCTCTCTCTTTCTCTCTGGGTTGGTTCATCAATCTCTTGGATCGAAATTTAGCACCTCTCTCCCTCCCTCTAATTTTCAGGGTGGGTTCGAATTTTTTTTCTTTTTCTTCCAGCTGAATCCGGGAATTCGGCCAGCATCCCAAGCAAGCAAAGCACTTCCTTCTTCTGTTTATTCCACTCTCTTTCCCCTCTCTCACTCTCTCTTCATCCCAATTCCAAGGCCAATGTCAAATCTGTTTACCCAGACACTCCGTCTGCGTATTTCGTCCGTTTTCGGGATTTTATCCCCATCCCGGTTTTTTAAATTGACTTATGATTTTTTTTTTCTCTCAGTCAGGTTAGCGACCTTCCTGAGAGCCCCTGGGCCCTAGAAACCCATGCAAAACCAGTAAAGCCCATTTTATAGGTTGGTCCTTTTGTACCAAGCTGCTTGCTGCTGCTAAGGCCATGTCACAGTATCCAGACAATATTTTACGCTCAGGCATATAAAAGGTTTGCACAATGGCAGTGCAGCTGCATCCAATCTACTAACCTTTCAGGAAACATGCCTTTGCCACGTGGGAGCCACTGGAGCAAATTATCAAATATATTTAATAAAAAAAAAAAAAAATCTAAAATCCTTTGTCCCCAAATTTTATTTTTTTTTTTTATTAATAGGCTCTACTATCAAAATATCTTTGAAAGGATTATTCAACATTTTAATCATAAGTATAATTATTCAAATTTTTAGAGGAACGCGCAAATATATAAGCATATAGACTTTAATTTATAAATTAAATAATATAAAATTTTTGGGATAGTGGTGGGTGAGATTAAGCCCCCTCTAGCTTCCCCTATTTATGAGTTTAAAGACCTGTCTTTATCATAAGGAGGAAAACGGAGGGGTGGAGAGGGGGAAATGAAAACTTTTTATAAATCATATAACTTTCGGAATTTAGACCGGTAGTTTATCAAATTCTTCTTCTACACCTCTCGATCAAAATGATAACGCTCAGGATATTGGTTGTCGAAGGTAATAATTTATAGCACAAAATATAGACTATTAATCGAGGTTTATTTACAGATTAACAATTTTGGCCTTGGACACTTTGTTTTGACCGAAGTTTTCGTGAGAACTTCTGAGAAATGTGTTAAAAAATAATATAATTCTATATTCTATACACTTTTGTAAAATGTATTATTTCATCTTTGTATCCATTTCTAAGATGTTCTGAAGATGAATTCGGCAAAAACAGAGTATCTAAGGCCAACATTAATCTGTAAACAAACTATTTGTGGTAAAATTCGCCTGAGCTATATCATTTTGACCGGGGAAGAAACTTCTGTGTAAAAGAATACGAATTTATTTATTATCCGTTAATATTTTGAATTATCATCTTCCATTTATATTTGAACTAATAAATAATTCGTAAAGAAGAGTTGTAGATAAAATTGCATAAAAATATAATTTTTTAACTCTCCATTTGAAACAAACTTGTTTAGAATTTATTTTTTTGTTTTTTTGTCCAGTTCAGAAAATATTTAGAAAATCCAATAAAAAAAATCCTTTTGAGCAGATTAATTGAAATAGTGGTCGATGGAGTAGAATGCACCCGATGATGGATGGCGGATTTCTAGGGAAAGGGAGGCTGCGTTGACCTATGGCAGCTCCTCTGAGCAGCTTGGGAGGCCCGGGGCTGACACGTCTCCGAATATCGACCCAAATCCGCAAATAATCAATATCCTCACCCCCTTTAGGAAAACAGAGCCACCCCCTGAAGCCAAGATGGATAGAATCCAATAGCCCCCGGGAATGCACTCTGGCTTGCATTTACCACCATCTGTGAAGAAGAGAAAACTCCTTCCTTCTTTGATAGGAAAAAAAAAAAGTTTGTGGATTCATTGACCTTCAGTTCTTAAATAGTCCATAAAGGGAATGGTCTAAATCCCCGCCGTCTGGGAAAGATCCGGACCGGATATAAACAAGACCCAATTTTTGAAAAAAAAAAAAAAAAAAAAATTGGTGATGTCATCAGAAAATGGATGATGGCTGTTAATTGACGGTGATTTTGTCTTTACTTATATTTGCTTTAATGAGATTTCACTCCCACCCTCTCTCTCTCTCTCTCTCTCATTCTATATTACTAACGATACAACCCCCAAGCCATAAACAGGTTTAGAATCCGAATGTCCAAGGCATAAGGCATCCACATTTGCCGCTCTCTATGCTATTTTTTCCGTTTCTCAAAACATCTGTCCTAACAACAGCTGTCTGTTGCTTAGCAACCAGCCAGTACAGTCTTGCTGAAAACATAAAGCATATCCGATTCCCTCGGCCTCTCTTTCTCGTTGATTTGCACCCTCAGCTTCTTTTTACTTTTTTGTTTTTTTATTTAGAGAATCACATCAATGTAGATTAATATTAATTTTTTTTTTGCAAGAGATAAATTCATGAATATAAACAAATCGTCAAAGTCAATATATTTGGAACGACGAGTAGGTCAATGTTAAGGCTGTTTTGGCGAGAGAGAGACCGCGTGCGTATGCGTGCACGCATAAGCATAAACGCAATCGATGCACGCGTGCGTGTGTGTGTCTGTATATGTATTTATATGTGTGTGTGTGAATGGGAACGAATCTTCCAAGGATCTTCCTTCCATTTGACAACGTCGCCTGAGGGCCAAACCAACACCTGGACCTAGAAAAACCCAAACAGGCCCAAGTCTTCCTGTCTGTTTTTGGCCCTACTCATTTCAAACCTTATATAAACAATGCGCTTTTACTTTCATTTATATATCACAGAAAAATTTTATACTGGATATAATCCTCTTTAGAAAGATACAAGAATTATATTTAGGGATAATTAAAAAATTGCAATATATTCTAAAATTTCGCGTCCTGACTGATTTTTTTTTTCTCCTCCGAAATCACATTATTTTAATAAAAATTTTATTAAATATAATGCTTAGCGCCAGTAGCCTCTGCTCAAAATGTCATTAAAAATTTTTCAATAAAAGTTTGCGTCCCATTTGGGGATTTATTCTAAAACTACTAGCTACTTTTTAATTTTTTCTTATAAATAGAATCCAAAAATGATTTGATAATGTTTTTGAAATAATATAATATTTAAAAACTCAAGAATCAATTCAAAATTATTGATCCAAAAAAAAAGTAAAAAATTTCATTTCATTATAAGCTAAAATATATTTTAAATCTTAAGGAAAAAAATACATTGGCAATTTAATTCCCAACTCCTCTTTCGTTTGAACAAATCAATATTTTATTAAAATGACAGACAGCCATGTTTGAGAAAATCTAATTATATCTCCATGAAAATTAAGCTTCAATCTAAAAAAAAAAAAAATAATAAATAAAGATGTTGAGTGTTGTTAGTTGCGTTCGCCGATTTTTGTTATAAACATGAGAGAGAAAGAGAAAACACGTGAGAGAGAGAGAGTGTTAGCGAAATTTAAATCCGCCCAAGCCGAAGGCGCATCGGAAATGATTTTGTATCCTTCAACTTTAGCGGTAATTTAATTTAAAGCCACCCCCCACCACCACCACCCCGCTCTTGCACTTTTCGCTTGGAACGTTACGAGAAAAAAAAAAAAGAAAAAAATCGATTTTTCCTTTCGATATTGAGTTAGCCAAAATAAAGCCAGTGTTAAAAACATCGGTCATTTGTTTTTGATATTATATATCTATTTATGTTGTCAAAAACATTTCTATAGAAAGTACTTATAAACAGTAACCACTTGGCTTTAAAAGGATTAACCAAATTTGTTTATTAGGGGAGTTCTTTTGTCTTTTCAATTCATATTCTCCCTCCTCGAAGGCGCCACCCCTTCTGAAATTTTCCCAGCGTTGTTGCCATTCAGCGTGCACAAAGGGTTCATCAAAGCGCCGCCAGGCGGCAGCAGAGATCGAAGCGCTTGTGGCGTTCTCTTCTGGCTCTTACGAGAATTACATCGACAAGAATATTTTTCGAAGTAAATTTAAAAATTAAGATCTGAGAAAAAGAAAATTTTTTTTTTAATTTAAATTTAATCAATGGCATAGCTACGTCAAATAACACGCCCTAGTCTTCAAGGACGAAAATTTATGATTTTAAGATGCATCTTTAAGATAAATATTATAAAATAATAAGTAGATAGAATTTTGGAATAGTAGATTTGGATTTGGATTTTGTGACGTTAGTATTCGTCGAAACATGACAGTATAATAATATTGTCCGCCAGCAACTGTATGCTGCCAACGGCGAGCTTCTCTACCCACGAGGCGAGGGTCGTCGTGGCAGAGGCGGAGGCAAAGCGAGATCTTCAGCGGCGAACGCCGCTCACTCAACAACGGTATGTCTCAAGAAGAAGATGTCAAATATCATCACTGTAGCATTGAAAGTCCTGTAGTCTTTGAATTGTGTGCCAATTGCTGTTGTCTTGTCATGTACTACTTAAATAGTTGGATATTCTCTTGAATGTCTCAAGAATAGCATCTATCTCTTTTCTATCTTCTATTTCTTCTTCTACTTCTTCTTTTACAAAAAAAAAGCTTCTATTGTATTGTGTAATCACTGGAATGTGATGCTTGTCTTATCTAGGATTTCCAATTATGGAATTGCTTTTCATATTCTGACGTTTCGATCTGAATGACGTAATTTTCAACATATATCTGTCTTCATATGGTTTTGAATATAATACCAAAAAAATCAGAATCGAAATGTCAATTTAGAATTAATAATTTTCTTAGAAATTAGATTAGAAATCTTGCTTCTTTTTCTAAACAGGGATTAGTGCAGGTCTATATCGAAGAAAAATTATGATGAAATTACGGTAATAAGAGGATTATTATGAAATTTATGATAAATCTTCCCTGAGTTCTCATCCTCCATTTCCTTCGTTCATCCAAGGTTAAAATCATTCAGTTAAAATTATTAATATAGACAATGGCGGTCAATTGATATTAATCCTTTGCTTTGTATAAACATGACCTCTAACCAGCTCACGCGGCCACAATTACATCGAATCATTCACTTGGCCAATAACAATCATGGGTGCATTATATATGATTTATTATTAATACCCAATAAAGTACGTTGGTTGGGCTTTAATGCGCTCACAATTAACTAGATTGAATTATCACATCGTTTATTAGGCGAAAGCCAATCGGCTTTTTGATTTCACATTATAAGATATTAATTTATTAATGAGATCGATGTTTAGTATCAAATATGGGTATTTATTAATAATGGAGGTTAATCGGCTTGCTGATCTGTGTCTTGCATTACATTAGATTGATCCTCGGTCCCCTTTGCGAGTGCGCCTGCAAAGGGCCTGAGTAGGCAACCCAGTAGAGCGAGAGGCCAAATGGGCTGTGGGGCCAAAAGGCAAATGCTCAATGGACAAAATTCAACCCCTGACCTCAACCTCTCGACCCTTTTGCTTTCTCTCTCTCGGCCTTCGTCCCTTCCTAGGGATATTCAATCAAACTTTCAAGTGAAATTAATAATAATATTATCCTCTCAAAGTATAAAAGCACAATCAAGCTATTTGCAATAATTCAACAATCTATATATTCGGATAAAAAGAACTTTTTTAGAAGCAATAAGAGGAAGTTATTACAGTATAATAATAACGATTAAAAATAAATAAAATTCTCAGCCAGACCGATGATAGTAATCCTTTTAAAGTCTATATGGTTATAAAATATTTTAGAGTAGAAGAGATAGCAGCCAAATAAAAAAAAGTCTCATTTTATTGATGTTTGAGACACAACCGAGACCATCCTCAGGAAAAATAAAGTTTGATGAATTATAGAAGAATATAAGAAGTTAATTTAAATTATTAAAAAGTATTATTTTCCTATTAAAAAAAAGAAGGTGGAATTGCTATAATTGCATTAATTCAGACATCTTTGTCCTGAGGATGAACGCGACATGAGTTTGAAACGTCAAGGCTTCCTAACCATTCTACTCTCCCCGCATTAATAATCACTAATTTCAAATATAAATATAAAATTAATCAAAAACACTAGGTCATATATTTATTGCTATAAATAATTCGACAGTCTTCTTTATCTCTATTAATAATATATAATAATTTAGTTCCTAAACCAACGAACAGGTATATTTAATTTTGTTACATCTTTTAATGATTTATTTAGGTCCAGTTCCCTGGACAAGGGGCACTTGAGTTATTTAAGAACTCGGGGGTAAAACAAAATGAAATTTAAACTGTTGGCTCTATTTAAAATTAATCAAAAACACTAGGTGATATATTTATTGATATAAAGAATGATGCATTGAGTGTCCGATTATTCATAGCAATAAATACATCACCTAGTGTTTTTGATTAATTTTAAATAATTTTATTTGCCCTTGACCTATGCCTCAGAGGTAGAGCATTGGCTTCTGGTGTCAAAGGTCAAGGGTTCGCATCCCGCCCCAGGCGAGGAATTTATTTGATATTAATCAATTGAAATAAATAAGGACGGGGTCTAAATGGTCTCAGATGTCGCAAAAGACCTTAAATCGAATTAAAAAAAAAATCTCCCCCCCCCCCCCCAAAAAAATAATCAACTAGAAACAACAAAATTTAAATTTCATTTTATTTTGACTAGATCTTAAATAACTCAATTGCCTTGTTACTACTCCAGGGAACTGGAGCTAAATAAATCATTAAAAGATATAACAAAATTAAATATACCTGTCCGTAAGATAAGGAACTAAATTATTATATTAAAATATAAATAGAGATAATATGTAAAACCATTTTGTGAATAGACGGATATACACGCTCCCCAGTGGCCATTATTAAAATTTTATTTTTTAACTTTCTTATTAGTTTTAATATAAAAGCCATGTTTTAATTTCGTTTAAACTAATTAAGGGATGCATTTAAAATATAAACATAGATATAGAATAAAACTAAAACTTTAAATTTCAAAGTGTAACTTTCGCCGTTATTATGGAAAATTCCTGAGGACTCTCTCGCTCTTTGTTTCATTATTCCTTCCATGGATTAGTCAAACAGTCATAATACTACTTGGTTGCATTCAGTAGCAACAAGAGAATTTAGTATAATTGTAATTTCTTTCATTTTCAAAAGTCACCCCCCTTCGTTCATTTTAATTGTTTTCATTTTAAATTAATATATATTTATTTATTATCACTAAAATTGATATCAAGTTGCTTTTTTTATTCAATTAAACAGGCAAAAAGAGGAATTGTTTTTGTGATTTTCAAAAATTTAATAATTACTGTTTTTTATTGAATTAGCAGTATTATTCTGGCAGAGCAATTTAGAAGCCGATTTAGGCTTATGCCAGGAATTTAAGCGTGTATAATCAATGGAGCTTTGTGCATGGTACAAAGATAAATGGGAAGGAAGCAATTGAGCTTTAATAAGCATGATTATTTTTGTTTTTTATTTAGAGAAATCTAAAAAATCGAGACCATTATAACAAATAAAGTCTAGGACTTTGAGCACTGTGAATCGCAAAGGTTTCGATTGACAAGTTTTTTTTTTATGCTTATACTTCCCAAATTAAAATTTACTAGAGAGCTTGATTCACCATTGATTTCTAAAGATTTCTAATCCTCGATTTCAAATTTGTTAAAAACTGACAAATGGATTCAAACAAAATTTTAAATATAAATCTTTGAAATGTTGCTTATGGTTCAGTAGGATCGAAATAAAACATCCATTTCGGTTAATTTATGTAATCAGTTACCCGGAGATTAGCATACAAATTAAATGTACCGGTATAACAAATTTACAAATTAAATTGAAAGTTCATCATATGTTCTATGTTACAATAGACTTAAATTTAGATGCCCATTCCAGCTCTGAATGACTGATGATAGCATTTTCTAAGCCGAAACGTTTCACAATTAAGTTTTAACTACCCTTCTGGGTCCTCCTCTCTTCTTACAAAACACTATCTAATTTCAATTTAGTGTATAATTAAATAGATTTTTGTTTATTTTCGGTATCTGAGGCCATTTAGTTTGTAATCAATTGTTATTAAATATAATTGATAAAATTCCTTGGAATAGAAAATAGCCTCTAACCCCTAGTATAGTCTAGGCTTCACAAGTCCCTGGTGGACTTGGAAGTGTCTTAAAAAGGCTTTTTATTAAAAAAATCTGGTGTGATAGTCGCACAGCACACAAATTTCTCGCACCTTCGGTAATCGAAAGTTGTGTTCTGTGCTTGTCACAAAAGATTTTTTTGTGTCGAGATATATTTAGTTTCCGCCGATATGTTAGAATTCAAGATGTAAAATTTATAAACATGGGAGAATATTTATATTTTGTTACCATGGCAACAATTTCTCCTATCTTTCCTATGAAGCACAAGAGTAAAGTGTGCTTCAAAAGATTTCAAGAGCAAAATGTGAATATACATTTTAAAGAACATCTAAAAAATAATTGATTTTTGAATTTTATTCAAAATCGTTGGAGCGAATTTTGAGAAAATCTAAACCACTTTTTTAGATTCAGGTGACCTCAAAACGTGTATATCCATCAAAATCCTCGATATCGAATTTTTGACATGAAACCAAAACTTTCTGTCTCTCTCTATATATTTATATATATTATTACATATATACATAAAGAGAAAGGAAAAAAGATTTATTTCTTTTAAAAATATTGGTTTGGTTGACTAAGTTCAAGGCATCAGTTGGCACCGACTATACAAGAGGCGAGACCTATATATCTACGCTACACCGCAAGGGGTAAATAAATAGATAAATCTAAATTTTTCAAACAAGACGCTCTTAGAACACTAGTATTTTTTATGTTACGCCCAGATTATAAGAAATTTTCAAAAAAATTAGGATAAAAAAATTAGAATATTTCGCGGCGTCCTTTAGAGTCAGTCACGACGTATCATGGCGCCGCGGCGCATATTTTTGGAACCTCTGGTATAAGGGGTAAATGAAAGTCTCACCCTCCGTCTAAAGAATAAATTGATGTTCCATTTATATTAAAAAAAAAAAATAATGAAAAGAAATAAATAAAGAATTTCCAAAACGATAGGGTAATTAAGACATGTTGATAGTTTTTTTTTTTTTTTTTTGACAACATCTCTCTCTTTGCACCGCGTTTGCGGCGATGGCGACCCTTAAGGGCTCGAGGGCGCAAGTGAGGTTAAGGGTGGGGGAAGGGGGGGTGGGTGTATGTGCCCGTCCCTATGCCCTATCCCTATCCCCCTTTGGGGCTCAGAAAGCCCAGATCAATACGGGAACCCATACACCTGTACCACTCTCTCTCTCTCAGAGCCTGGGAGGTTTTCGTTGCTTCGTTGGACATCTCTTCGTTTTGAAACACTCGTTCATATTTTGCCTCACTTATCTTTGTTTATATTCTCTCTCTTTATGGAATGTATATCAAAACAATAAACCGTGTTGTTGTGGATTATCATCGTCTCTATTTTATACAAATAAATATTTTTTTAAGAATATATTTTTATATATATTTTTATCAAGTAAAAGTTTATAACTTAAAACTTTATCGGAATTCCTATTAGTTTCAAAAAAAAAATCTGGTGTGACTGTCACACCAGATTTTTTGTGACGGCATATATTTAGTTTCCGGAAGTACGGTTCATTCGAATTTCAAGATGTAAAATAGCCTTTATAAACATTGGAAATATTTATATTTTGTTACCATAGTAACAACCATTTCTCCTATCTTTCCTAAGAAGTACAAGAGTAAAGTGGTCTTCAGAAGATTCCAATGGCAAAATGAGAATATACATTTTTTAAGAGCATCTAAAAATAATTGATTTTTGAATTTTAATCAAAATCATTGGAGCGAATTTTGAGAAAATCGAAAAAAAAAAACTGAAAAAGTACATCAGTAAAGTACTAGTACACTTTGGCCGATTTTGTTTAAAAGATTATTTTCGCGCCCTAGGGGGGTGCCTAACGTAAATATATAATTTCAGCGTAATAGCTCAATTGCTTCATGCTTTAAATTGAACACACACAGACAGACACACACACAGAGACACACACAGACAGACCATGTTGTGAAAACCATTCTTTGGATTCAGGGGACCTCAAAACGTGTATATCCATCAAAATCTCAACATCGAATTTTTGGAATGAAACCAATACTTTCTCTTACTATATTAACATATATAGAGGTAAGAGAAAGTAATACAATAACAATTTTTTTTTAATTCTTCAATATATTTATTTCTGTTTATAAATTTTAAAACTAGCTCTATATAAGAATATAATCTGGATGTTTTCGAATTTGCAAAATCAGTAATTAATCCTAAATTAGGTTTCGAAGGACGTTACAGCCAGGAAATTAAATAAAAATTTTATTTTATTTTTTTATTCGCCAACGATTCGGTCGCCAATCAAGACTTTCATGAGAGCAAATATTGTTAAATATATTTGTATATTTAGGTACTTTTTTTAGGATATATGAGGTTTCACTAGGTAATAAATGAAACCTCATATATATTAAATAATTTTTCATATAAATATGTTTCACGTAAAACCAACACCCTCCAAACTATATTTAGGTACTTATATATTTAACCCTGCTGAAGGTTGTGATTGGCGACCGAAACGTCGGCGAATAAAAAAGTAAATAAAAATGTCCTGGCTTGCAACGTCCTTCGAATCCTGATTGAATCTCCACAGCCATCAAAAATTTTATAATCCTAAAAACGAACTGCATAATAAAAAATTATATTGTCAAAATTTTGTCAGACACTGACAAATTTTATTCCAAGTTCTTACAATGGGGGGTTTTTTAATTAAAAAAAAAAATAACGAAATTTTATAGGAGTCCTCCCTATCTCTACGAAGTATTCGCTACTTCAATTTTTGAAGACTTGAGATTTTCTATAGACCTGCTAACAAATTTTTTAGATTTAAATACATTTTAATTAATTTTTTTAATTAAAACAACTAAGATTGGAAATTTTACATGATCTTTAAAAGAAAAAAAAAAGCAAAACAAGGCGTCTTGTATCGTATTGACTTTACGTGCTTGGAATGAACAATCAATCTATAATTGTATTATTTATTTTCTGCGGCTGACAAATTAGCCCCTTTATGAACGTTGAATGCATAAAATGAGTTCGAATAATTTAATTCTAATAAAATGGATGGCGGATGGCGATTTTGTATGCCGGAGGCTGCGCAGCTCTCTCTTGTTATCTTTTGCTGCAGCCTGCAGACCCCCGAGCACCAGCAACAACTTATCTGGCTAAATACACAGATCGATCCTCACTGATATTATCTATGGGATTTTTTTTTTTATTTAGTTTTTGGGTGCGGCTCTCAAAGATGAACTCCACCAGGAATCATCCCCTTGCAAATATCTACAAACACACTACTACATACTAAATAGAAATTACAAGCATGAATTATTTATTGCAAATACGCTTCCCTTTATTAAGTTTCACATCATTTTTATTAAAATTTATATTCACTGGCCGATTTTATTGATCTAATGACTATGTATTATAGAAAAATTTATTATGCTGTTAATTTTTCTTTCATGTATAGTATAGGCACATTTTAAAGAACAATTTTAGAATGCATAAATTCCGCGATATATCGACACCATAGAACTGAGCAGCTAATATTATTTCACCTCACTGCTGAAGTTTCTGTCCTGATCATGTCATCTTCAGAGCATTAGGGCTTATTTGAAGGAGATATATAGCTGAATGTTGATATTCAAAGAAGTAGAAAAATGAGCAAAGCAGCTAGTTATATTTCAATTTATTATCAAACCAGGGCCGACTTTTCGGTCACATATGGAACCATCTACAGGGCCAGGTTAATGAGTGAAAATATATGTAATCCTCGCCAATTTATATTGGGCATACACAATTGTGAGTGGCTCAATCATGTAAAATTTATAAACAGAAAAATATTTATATTTTGTTAATATATCAACCAATTGTCCTTTTTCCTATGAAGTACAGTGAGGGACAATATTAAGTCCCATCCATGCGGTTTCTACTTGTGATTATTTCATTGTTTTTAAAAAAATATTATATATTTTTTAATGGAAACTTTCATGGTTCAAACTGAGAAAATTTCCAATAAAGATTTTCATTTTCTTTTATAAAAACAATGAAATAATCACAAGTAGAAAACGCATGGGTGGGACTTAATATTATTTCTCACTGTACAGGAGTAAAGTGTGCTTCAAACAATTTCGAGAGAAAAATAAGAATATATTTTTGAAAGAGCAACTAAAAAATAAGTTCCTATCTCTATATATTAACATATATAGAGGTAAGAGAAAGTAAAAAAAGATAAACTATGATGAAGCTTTATAAAAATCTAGGTAAAAAAATTGGGATAAAATAAAAATTTGATATGATTAAAAAGCAACAAGATTATTTTTATAAATATCGAAAGGGATATAATAATAATAATAATTTTATTATTGCTTTTAGAATACTTTCCCAAGAGATATAATTCCTCTTTCTTTGTTTTAAATCGATTATATTTTTTTCATTTTTTATTTCAATTAAATATAGCATCTCTCTGAAAAGAATTCTTGATAAAATCTTTTCAAAAGAATAATCACTCAAAAAAATAAATAAATTCAAGGTCCGTTTAATTAATAGCGGATTGGCGACATAAAGAAGCCCTTTGGTTATATTTCATTATCCGCACGTGGCCAGGGATATTAGCATAAAAGGTTCTCTCTCTGACTGTTGTGCGATAAATGCATCATCGAATGCACGTTGCACATGCACTCGATCCCATCCCCACCCTCCCTCTCTTTCTCTCATTCCCTCGGGATCTCCCCCATTCTACCAAAACAAGTTTACGAGCAGCCGATGACATAAATCCCGAGGGAACGAGTGAAAGGAGAGGTGATGGCGGTGGCGGGAGTTGAACCCGGAGCTCCAAGGTCATTGTGCACTCAAAGCAAAAAGGCAAAAGAAGCAAAAGGAGTAAAAAGAAAAAAACGTGGAAAAGACAGGCCCAGTGGACTGCTTTGGTGAAATATCGCCCAAGAGATATCCCAGACACTTGCACGTATCCCGACCTATTTACCCATTTCCGTAAACTACATCTGAATTTTTTTAAAGACAGACATTCCTAATTAATTACGATTACTATTAAGCAAATTTATAAATATATTTCAATTTATTTTCTCATCTCACCTCGTCTTTCTAGAAAAATGAGTGATTATCACAAAAAATTATGCAGTTTTCGAAAATAATTATATAAATAAAATAAGAGAATTTAAGCAACGTGTATTTATTTCAAAAGTGGATAAATTACCGTTTTGTAATTTTAATGAGTTCAAATTTCATTGATTTCATTAAATTTCAAATTCAAAAATAACCTCCAATAGGCCTATATCATTTCTCTTAT
Organism: Euborellia annulipes; assembly: GCA_023213315.1. NCBI lineage: Eukaryota > Metazoa > Arthropoda > Insecta > Dermaptera > Anisolabididae > Euborellia > Euborellia annulipes. Next base: position 9,968 of record JAKCPI010028064.1, on the reverse strand, counting down.
ATTTATTAAATAATTTCATAACTTATTTAATTATAACAACCCTTCAGGTATCATTAAACATCCTAGAAGATATAAAGATGTAATGAAATATAGAATAGCGCCGACCCCGCACCGCGGGTCTAAAAGGCAAGAGAAGATAATCTCTCAAGGGAATTCATTTAATATTTAAAAAGAAAATTTTTTGAAGAATCAATGTGAAGCTGGCAAAAATGCCTTTTCGAGGGAGGGGTGTCATTTAAAAAGTCACCCAAATTTTAATTATATGATCAGTTGTTTAATTCCATAATTCTACAATATACGAATGATGTTTTAAAAAAAAATCTATTATCTGAAATCCGGAACGAAATAAATATTTTATAAGCTATTTCGACTTCTGGGAAAAATATTTTCATCTCTATATAAATATTTAAACTTTAATCTCGAAAAAATATTCTGTCCCCAGAAATAAGGGTTTAGATATTTTTTACTTTCTCTTACCTAAATATAATATGATAATATATAGAGAGAATATTGGAAGTTTGATGGAAAATATAAATATTTTTCTATGTTAATATAATACAAAAAAATCTGGTGTGACAAGCAGTGTAGAACACAACTTTCAGTTATCGAAGGTAAGAGAAAGTTGTGTGCTGTGCGACCAGTCACACCAGATTTTGTGCGCAACAATAAGAAGCAAAGAATAATAAAACGATATATTCATTAGGAATTTTATAAAACATGACTGGACAATTTCCAGATGGATCCCATTTCAGAGATAGACTTTAATTATAATTAGAGGAATAATTATCAAAATTACGTTTAATAGAGATTCAATTTATTATTTTTTTTTAATGGATCCTTAATTGGATTTACGAGTTAATTTATGATATTTAGATATTAGGTTCAATTATTATTTTAAGACTAGACGCAAAGGCCGAATGCGTAGGTCAACTTAGGACGGAGGAAAGAGGTTTGGCAATTATGCCTATATATAGAGAGATATTCAGAGGCGTCATTTAGGGGGGGGGGAGCAGGGGGTGACCCCCCCGGGACTCTGATTTTTTTTTTTAATTTTCTATTCTAAATAAAATACTTTAAAAAATATCTAAAACTGTACAATATTAAACAATTAATTACATTAAATATCCTTTGGCCGAATTTGAGTACCTATTTGTAAGTAAATTTTAAGGAAAAAAAAGCTTGCCTCTCCCCCACCCCCAATGAAAAAAATTTGCCCCTTCCCCCAAGAAAAAGTTGAAATGACGCTACTGTAGATATTCGAGATCCCACCTTTTGTTCATGGATCAAAGTGTGCAAATTTTGTAAAGATTTTAATCAGAGGAGTGAAGATGGGATATTATAATTTTTCCAAAACCTCGGGACTAAAAGACTAAATTATTGATATTCCTGCTAATTTTACGGTTACTATTAAAAGTTATCATCAATTCAAATTAATTTAAGAAATGTCAAAAAATAATAATAAATATATTTATCTAGAGTAGTTTTTTGCTGAGAGGCCGGGATCTTGTTGCCTGGTACAGTGAGCGCCACAATTAAGTCCCCACCTGGGAGCTAGAACCTTAGCTATATGGTATGGTATATGATGAAATAATTTTAAATTTGAAAAGGTTAAATAAAATCATCTGTACCAGATTTTACGTTTTACCTTTTCAGTCATTAAAATTATTTTAGTATACATCATGTACTATATTATATACTTAAGGCTCTGGATTCCAGGTGGGGACTTAATTGTGGCGCTCACTGTACAATGAATTTAAGAACACGCATGTGATTATTTCATTGTTTTTATAAAATAAGATGAAAATCTTTGTTCTTTTCTACGTTTGAATCACACAAGTTCAAATGGCTTAAATAAGAATGCCTGGACCCCAATATATATATATATTCATAAAAACGGTTAAGCCAAGCCGAAAAGACTGTGTGTATGTGTGTGTGTGTGAATTTGAGTGTGAATGGGAAAAAAGAGTGAGTATTTTTTATTAAAAAAAAAACACAAAAGTTTCCATTAAAAAATTTTCATATTTAAAAAAAACAATGAAATAATCACATAAGAAACGCATGAGTGTGCTTTACTTAATCATTTTGCTAAAATAAAAAAAAAATTTCTTAGTAGTTTCTGAGATATTTTGGTACGGACAGCGGACACAAGATTGACATGAATTATATAGGCCATATATTTAGATTAAAGAGTAAAAAACAAACGTTTTTTTTAAGTTAATTAATGAAAAGGGACTTGAGATCTTTTTAATAATATAGAGGGCAAGGTGTTAGAACATTATTTAGGTTGCAGGGAATTTTTTCCTAATAATATTAAATTTTTTTTTTTAATAAATGAATTGACATTACACATTCATAACCCATCTCTTAGATCAATGATGTCAAAAGCAAAATTCAAATTGAAGAGAGCACATATTGACAGCTATTGGCAGTTTTATAATAATATAATTATAAAAAAATTCGTCAGCCCCGAGGAATTTTTTTTTTTTTCAACAGGAAAATAAAGAGTAATGTTGCAAGCATTCGAGTTTTCTGGTTTGACCGGAAATTCATACAAAACATTCACCTGCCTCATGTAACTAACTTGTCTTTGAGCTCGAGATTATTAAATATTTTCCTTATTTAATATTTTTTTGTGAATGATAATAGAATTTTATTCAATATATTTTTATGGTCAAGATAGGGCTATATATATATATATATTTAAACACATATATATATAGGCCTATATATATATATATATTTAGATATTGTATTAAAAGAAATTAAATATATTTAAGATCAAACAATATTTTTGGCAATAAAAAAGAATGAATGTCTCATTTTTTTACTAATATTAAAATTATTTATAATTAAAATATAAACAAATTATTCACTCACCCATCAATATCCCAGTTGGATTGTCAAAGGTGATTTTCAGGAAAATAAAACACCAAACGAGATGACAAATGCAGCAAACGAACACCAACTGAAAACACAAAGAATAGAACAAGTGAGCAAAGAATAAATATCAGAGCATTATTAGAATAATTTTTTAATAATCACACTATAGAAGTTAAAAGATAATTAAATAAATTAAAAAATAAGAACAAACTGACAAAAAAAGTCTCATATTTATGATAATAATATTAGGCCTATATCGTTAATAAAAAAGAAATTATTTTAAATCGCTAATGTGACATTCAATGCCAATGCTTTTATAAATAACTATAAAGTTTGACATTTTATAGTATTTCTTATTACAAATAAATAAGGAATATTTAAATAAACAAATTAATAACTCACCATTTTCTAAATTTGATTTTGAAAATGATTTTTCAGAAAAAAATAACCACTACACGAAATGTCACACGCACAAAGTCAAGAGCCAACTGAAAATCAAAGAGAAGAGAATATAGATCGGGCATTGGTGATCAAAGAATAATTATCAATAGTTTGAACACTCTTATTTAATTTTTTTTTAAATAAATAAATAAATAAATAAGAAATACATTTTATTTTTGGGCATTTGAAATTAAATTGAAATTATTAATAACTAGCTGGGCAGTCAGCTAATGGGGATTTTTTTTTATAAATATTTAAACTTATTTTTAATTTTTAAAATTTTTTGTAGAAACCTTTTATTTATCGGCTTGTGTTTAATAAACGAACTCAGAAACCAATTAAGGGATTTTTTAAAATTATTTTTATTTAATATCATTCAGGGGCGTATATAGAAATTTTTTTCGGGGGGGGGGCCCGAACTCAAAAATTTTTGCTGTGGAAAATTTTTTTTTAAGAAACTATACTTTTTTTCACACGAAATTTTTTGCGGAACAGTTTTTTTATATTGCGGAACTAAAGTTGTCCATCCTGCGGAAAAATTTGTTGCGCTGATATCTGTATATCCCTATATATGTATATGTGTTTAGGAAATTTCGGGGGGGGGGGGGCCCGGGCCCCCTCGCCCCCCCCCCTTATATACGCCCCTGATATCATTTTCGGCAACTAAAGCCATCCCGTCTTGTTTTTTTAATGATTGGTAGGCCTATCTAATTCACTTAAAACGGAAAGCGAATCACTTAACACAAGAGGCGAGTACTCTATCACTGTGCCACGGCCCAGAAGATCAACAGCATGTCAAGATGAATTCATATTTGGTACAAATAAACAAATTACTTAATATTTCCACACCGAACGAGCAAAAACGTTTTCGATCAAAACGTTTTAGCCTAAAACTGTTTTTTCAATGCTTTTCTATGGTTCAAAACACACCGAAGAAACAAAACACAATCGGACATGATTCGACATCATCTAACAAAATGTTTTGTCCGAAAACGTTTTTGCTCGTTCGGTGTTCGTTCAGCCTAAGATGAAAGGAGTGCGATTAGATATCAAAGGCATATTTGAAATTGTGCAAAATTTTATATCAATTTCTTATATGATAAGTTCCAGGTGCACAAACTAATTTTTTTTTTACTTGTCGGTAATGTTTTTTTTTTTTATTATATGAATATATATATATATGGAAAGTAAAATAGCTAAATCTTTTTTTTTTATAAACGTTGTTAATTGACAACAAACCTATAGAGGAGTGTTTAATGAACAACCTAAACAAATAACCCTTAGTGAAAGAGATATAAAAGAATTTGGCATCTTTCAGCTAATAATTAAGTAAATATCAATTTCTTTTGAAAGATATTTTTTAAAACATTTAGATAATAAAAAGGTCAAATAGCCTTCTGGTTTTTATTCACTTTCAAAACTCTCTATTCTTACCAGGAAATAATTGAAATCAAATACAGATGGGGTCATATTTATTATAAATAAATATTAATTAGTTTCATAAAAAATGTGTCTCCTTGGGGTGGAGACCCACAAAAGCATGTCATTCAAACTTCTTCTATTTGTGTGCTAGTGTGAAGAGTGGGGGAACCCTCCCCTGGGCAGATTCGCATGATCCGGACTAGAAGGTATTTTTATTATAAAGTAAACTAAAAGAAAAATATGTAAATTCAATTTGATGAAGAAGTCAATTAGTAGAATTATGCTGAGGGATAATTTCTACTATTTAAAAAAATATAACACCATAATAAAGAAGAAATTATGGAGCGAGTCTAAAATACGGCAAATGATTTTTTACTATGTTAGTAAACTTTTGAGGGTTTCTTTCTTTATCCAATCTATTTAATGGCCTAAATAAGAGCGCGAAAAGTCAATTTGGACCAAATATTTCTAAAAATAACAAAAATATAGAAGAAATAGAGGTAACCTATAAGAAAGGTATTATATCTTACCATTTCGTATTTTTTTTCTTTCTCGATTACATTTTTAATCTTAATGTAAAGGGTTTTTATGGTTGAGATTAATAGAATATTTTGCATGTGCAGCTTTTTTTTTTTGTCATCCGAGAAAGTTCCCTAGGGTCGGCCTTCGGTTGGGTTAGCACGATCCAAAAACCGTTCAGCCTTGGGCTGCTCATTTTTATTTTTTGAGTAATAACCAATCGCTTCGTACTGAACGGTTTTGGACCGTGCTACCCGAACCTGATAAATTCTCTAGTTTTAATTTGTTTTTCTAAACAGAACCGAACCTTAACGGGACCGTACCCAGCAATGACGGGACCCCTACAAGTTGTTTTTAGATGATAAATACAAATGAACAAGAAAAAAACCCAAAAAAGTAGCCTAAGTTAAAATTCCTTTTTTTAAAGGTTAAAGACATCTTCATATTACTTCTATATTTTTGTTATTTTTAGAGATATTTTGTCCAAATTGGCTTTCGGCGCTCTTATTTAGGCTGATAAATAGTAAGGATATAAAAAACCTTAAAAAGTTTATTAACATAGTAAAAAATCATTAGCGTATTCTAAACATTAGCCGAATATACTGAATATCAAGTTAAGAAAATTCATATAATTATATGGGTGGCTCCGAAAAACAGCCGTGTGGAACGTCTCCAGCTAGCTATTGGTATTAATAATATTAAATACTGAACAATCATTGGGCCTCTGCAGCCGAAAAGGGGAATTAAAAAAAGTATTTACAAAAATCTTGTTATATTTTGAATAGAATTTACTATTTTTTTTTTTCAAAAACTTGGGGGACAAATGCCCTCAAATGATGTCCCTGTTCATATTGACCTTTGTAAAACAATTAACCAAAAAAATCCTGCAAAAATAAATTGACACATTTAAGGGAGTCATAGAAATCCATCCCGAGGTTCAGCAGCTCTTGGCATTGCTTAACCCAAAGTTCTCATTTCGACCACCAAATATAATTATTGAAAAAAAATTCAATCACTTTTATTTATTATTTACAATCGAATTCATATATTTTATATTTCATCTTTTTTTTTTTATTCTTCTTTCATTTCATCGATTGCTTCTCTTTTCTCTTTTTGATCATTCTCTACATTTTTCATATTATCAAGTCAGAAAAAAAGGACATTCTTTATTTATTAAAAAATTCTTTTAATATTTCACATGCAATCCATCTTCAGGTGAGCTTGTATCTTTTTTAAAATCGAAATATCACTAACTACTTTATATTAAAAAACTTATAATTTTTTTTTTTTTGTTTTTTCATTTATCCATGGTATCGATTTTGATTTTAATAAATGATGGATTTATTAATTATTATAAGAGTCAGAGTTTGAGCTATGTCAATGTTCCTTTAGGAATTGATTAAAAATTCACAGGCATTTTCCAATATAATAATGAAATTGAAAAGTTAATATCTCAAGAGGTCCTTTTTTTTGCCAAGTTATTGCCTTTCATTAATGCATGAAGTTAATAAACCAGTGAAAGAAAATTTTTGTCATATTTTAATAAATCAATATTAAAATATTTTCATTTTTGATATAATATATAAAAAAAAAATCAGAAAAGTTGAGCATGAAATTAAGAAATTGTTTAATAAGAGTGTGTTTTTTGTTGGTGATGCCAAACGCCCCTGGCCCCTGGGAACCGAACCCAGGATCTCCAGTCTTTCCGGGGCGGTGTGCTGTCAATTGCATCCGACCTACACCAACAAAACTCACTTCCTCTTATATGCAAGTTAACCGTGCAAGTTGCCCTCGAGCCTTGGTGTAGGAGTTAGCGTGCTGGCCTTTTGTACCAATGATCGCGGGTTCGCATCCCGTCCCAGGCGACAAAATTTATTTAAATTGAATTTGCTACAAATCAATTTAAATGAATAGGGACGGGGTCTAAATGGCCTTCGATGCCGAAAAAGACCTTAAATTAAAAAAAAAAAAACGTGCAAGTTACTAACAAAGTTAGAAACATTAAAGATCGGTCGCACACCGATGCTCCGGAAAGGCTGGAGATTCTGGGTTCGATTTTCGGGGACCATTGGCCTCACCAACAAAAAAAAACACAGTCTTGTTAAATATATCTATGACTCAGTTAAAGTCCGAATCTAGATATTTTGAATATTAATGTCTTATTCAAATATATAGATCTCAAAAAAGATTTAACTATTTAATTAAGGTAGTGTATTTTCTAGGAATCGAATATTCGGTTTCGGCCATGGTTTCGGCTTTCGGCCAAAAACCAGCCGAAACTTTCGGCCGGCCGAAACCTGAATATGAAAAGATCGGATGATACTCGCACGAAAAAAAGATCAAATGACCACGTAAGGGAGAAAAAAAATTTCCGCAAGCCTGAAAAGGGCCGGAAAAAATTTTGCCTTCCCAAAAAAAAAAAAAAAAAAAAAAAAATTTCCACAGGGAAAAGAAAAAAAAACGGTAAATGATATGATATGAATGAATTTTGTATAACGGTTTCGGTTATGGTTTCGGCCGAAATTTGGTTTCGGCTGAAAATCTTGTTTCGGTCGGACCCTAGTATTTTCTCCAAAACCCAGCATAAATATTATATAAAATGTTAAAAAAAATGTTTCCTGAATCCATAAAGATGTGTGGAGAACGCTAAACTTATTTCTATCTTAAGTGTGGCGCAAAAAAAAAAGAAAAAACTTTTGAGAAGGGTGTCCATCCATCTAATGGAGTATTTCCCCCCCCCCCCCCCTCCCACAAAAAATATATCCCGAAAATAAAAAAAAATTACTTATTTTTCTCTGTTAATTCTTTATGATTTAAGAAAAATAAAAAAATGAGAGGTTCCTCTGTCTTTTGCCCCCTCACTACCATTTCTAACATAAATAAGAAAGAAGCTTAGGCTTTGCTTTTTTCCTGCATAGCATTTATTCGAATTTGTTTGCAATTTTCTAATAAGAAAAAAAATCTTAAATTTTCAAGGGCCATTGAAGCTGTCTCTTGTTTGGCACAAAATTTTTGCGACATCCTTTGAGAACTGCAAACACCTCGAGAGTTTGACTTTCTTGTTATAAAAAGACTAACATTGATAAATAAAGCTTGAGTATAAAAAATAAATGAAAGAGAATTTTTTGATAATAAAATTTTAAAAAAACTATTCAAAATAAATCACATTCAATGGTTCAAAAAGAGAGATTAAAACTTAAAGCGGCTCTCATTAAATTCCCCTAAACAGACATTAGCACCATTGCGTCATTTTCATCCACTTTTGTAATATTCAATAAACCGCCAATTCAATGTTTTGTATTTGGTAAAATATATAACCAAAACGTCCAAGTGAAAAGTCCAATATGAATTTGCTGTTATTTATTAGCCACCCCCCGTTCACACAATTGCCTAAACCATAGATCCTGTTTAAATATTCAAAGTCTATTATTCTAGGATGAAACTATACATTTTAATGATTGGATCATGAACAATTCATTTCGTAAGGTTATACCTTTGCTGTTTAATTATTTACAAAGAAGAATATCATACGTTCCGTGCTTAATTATTATTAATCAATTCAATATATTGATTCGGAAAAGGGAGAAATTAATTCCAAAATATGTCAGTGTGAATAATTAGATTAAATTAGAGGAAACAAAAAAGAATAAAATAAAGGAAGCAAAAGAAGAAAATGCGGCTTGGAAAAATTTTGATATATAATTTTAAATAAAAGTAGAGCCTAAAACTTTTTTGGTTCCTGAGATTTAATTCCATTTCTTATGGAATCAAAACTATACAGTAATGGAACTTATAAAACGCAATTTTATAGCTGGGATATAATATTAATAGGAGGGTAGCAACACATGAGAAAATGCAGCCATAGTTTTGTCTTTATATATTTATTCAATTTGCACCGCTGACGTTTCGGTTCCTTGTTTGACCCATCTTCAGAGTTTGCAAAACGTCTTTATGAATGTTGCTGAAGATGGCTCAAACGAGGAACCGAATCGTCATCTGTGCAAATTAAATAAATATATAAAGACAAAACCATTTTCACATTTGATACTACCCTCCTATTAAGTGTACAATTCGGTGACAAGATTCAAAAGAATCAGTCAGGAATATTTAACAAAAGAAGTGAAGAAAATTGAAAGGTGAAATCAATTGCAACCTTTCGGTTAAATTTTTATACTCTTTTGAAAATTTTCAGAATTTTACTTTTGCTTGCCTCCATCCAGCTCTATCCTGGAGGGATCGGTCGACAAATCCCATTTGATTCTAAAACGATATCCAAAGCTCTTCAATTACAAAACCACTCGTCTCTGTGGTCCCGGTTTCGCTTCCCGTTCCTAGGGAGAAAAATTTCAAATAAATTGACTACCAATCATTTGACATAAATAGGGGCCGGGTCTAAATTCCTAAAGATCTTAAACAAATAAATAAATCACTTCTTTCTCTCAAGCCCCTTCCCTCTTCCAAAATGCTCCAACAATATATTTATTTTTTATGTAAATCTCTATATTGTAATGAAAAAAAAAATATATATATTTTATGATTTCCCAATCTTTTAAAAAATATTTTTGTATAATAGTGATATTATTAAAAAAAAAAAAATAAATCAAAAAGTATGCCACCAAGATCATTGCTGTCAAGCATTGCTGAATTTCGGTTGGGTGTCATCGAGGAACAAAAGTGTGGTACGTCTAAAGGTGAATATTGTTTGA
>JAKCPI010028063.1:0-11769 GCA_023213315.1 Euborellia annulipes | reverse complement strand
TAATTATAAACTAACATAAGAAATTGGATATGTCACTAAAATATTTTCTTATTCTGACAACTTTTAATATGAATCTGAAGGTAGATGTTTTCTTGTCGATTTATGTTGACAAAATGGACATACGTGAATTTACGTTCTCACACCACATTCATAACGTAAATGGTTCTATTTAAATTTTTTTCTCTGCATATCTCTTTCCCACATCTGGGACATGTGTGTGAATTCAAATTTGCTTTCCATGTCAAATTTCTTCTTTGAGGGTAATCATTTCTTTGTACAGTCTTTCAAAAGGTGGGAATCTAAAGTGTATTTGTATTTGAAAGTTTTTAAACATTTTGGACAGCGATACAATGTTCTATGATGGAAATGAAATTCTGAAAAAAAAATTAAAAAGCAAAGGAATTAATAAAATCGATTGATTATAAGGCTTGCTGAATGCATTAGTGGCAGTCTTAATTTTGTCTTTTGTAAAAATTGATGCATTTTTTAAACAAGCGCTAATCAGTATGTTAAAGATGCACTTTTTAATGCAATATTATTTCTATTCTATAAAATTCAATTCAAACTATTCAAGATACTATAAAAACTTATAAATTCAAAAATAAGGGTTATTTGCTGACCAGAAGTTTTACTTTTTTTGAGTTGTGCCAGAATTGAATTCAGCAAGCGATATCATAATAATATAACATGCAAATAAAAAAATTTCATTTGTTAAAAATAAAATGATTCATATATAAATTTCTTATTTATTTTTTTTTATTAAAATGAAAATTCTCTCTAATTTTTTAATTTTTATTTAACTTTTTTACTACAGGTACAATGAATTACATATTCAAAGAGATAAAAATAAATATATTTATAAAAAAAATCTATTCTGATATCTGAGGCTATTTTTAATACAATTATCAGAGCATATTTTGTATTTCTATAGTGATAAGAGTAAATTTACATAGGACTGTCAGATTAGCATTTATGTGATAATGTCAAAAAATGGAGGGGGGATAACGTAGTTATCTCAAGATATGTGGGCCTGTGACATGCGTCAAGAAGAATCCCTGAGAAAGTCCCTAAACCCTTTTTTTAAAATAAATTACTCAATATTTATATAAAATACAATTCGCCACTAACGATTTTTTTCATCAAACTCCTTTGTGACGTCTAATAATATGAAGCTGAAGGTCATGACCTCTTCTCGATTTATGCCGGCAAAATGGACATGGGAATTTACGTTCCACTCCACATTCATAACGTAAATGTCTATTTAAATTAGTTTTCTGGGAATATTTTTTATCACATTTAGGACATTTATAAGAAATCAAACGGGTATATTTTGATTTCGACCTTCTTTGTTGGGGAAGATAATAATTTTGCATTTTGCACTCTTCCAATAGATGTGAATCTAATTGATCTTTATAAGTGAAAGATTTTGAACAATTTGGACAGCAATACAATGAATTGCTAGGGTAATAAAATTCTGAAAAAAAAAAATCAAAGCAAAAAAAGGAATTAATAAAAAATATCTATTAAAAAGAATACATAGTAATTTATCATGCAAATAAAAAATAAAATTATTCATACTTAATTTCAGGAAAAAAAACCTTATTTTTTGTTAAAATAGTTAAAAGCTTAAAATAAATTTTAAAAATTAAAAAATTGGTTTATTTTCGGAAAAATACGTTAACATTTTCGGCATATGAGGCCATTGCCAATACAATAAACAGAGCACAGACATTTATATCAATGGGCAGGGCCATGGGGTATAAATCAATACGGGTCCCCATAAAAAAAGTTTGCGGTATTTAAAAATTTGTTAAAATCACCTAAAATCTTTTTATATACAGTAATAGTTCTTATTCCGTGTGGGTGACAGAAAATTAAATTATATCAGCCCCAACGTCAGCTTTCCTTGTTAGTTTTGTCTTCACAGCTAAAACACCAAATTTAAATTTACTTTTGGATTTGAAGGTAACATTATTATAATTACTAGCTTCGGCTGTCTCGTCCTCTCTCTAACTGTCTACAAATCTATAATTTTTTTGAGTTTTTTTCGGGGAGTAGGAGCGAGGCTGTTATACATGATGGCGTAATGTGTCTTAAAAAGTAAGCCAAAAAAAAAAAAATCACCTATTACGAAAATTTGCCAAGAGATGTCAGAATGGTTGCTAATAATCTTCATTTTTAAATAGGCCAGATATAGGTTAATAGGGGGTCTGATAAGGCCGGCTGTTGGACGAGCCTGCCATCTTTTGCAAGAGTGCTGAACTAATTGACAGTTAATTTTTAAATAAATCATCTAAACTTATTTTAAATTTTTCTTAATTAATATGTGATTAATAATAATAATAAATTCATTTTTAAATTTAAAAAAAATTTAAAATTATTGTAACAGTTAGTTTTTCTGTATTTGTTTGATAACAAAAAAAATTAATTTTCATAATCTTTTAATAAGTCATTAAAAGAATTATAACTTTCTGTTACAATAATCCCTTATGAATACATTAAAAAAACCGCATTGAAAAATTCCTTATAATAGTCTAGTTTTTTTTTTAAGTACCAGGGGTGTGCCTATGAAACCGACCTTTAGAGGTGCGCACATAAACACATATTTTATAAAAGTGAAAAAAGATATTTTATTCAAAGTAATTTCCTTCGTTAGCAATACAATTCTCCCATCTTTCAGGGAGCTTATTAATCCCCTCTCCAAAAAACTCGTCTTCTTTCGAGGCAAACCATTCATCGAGCCATTTGGCAACATTTTCGTAATCTGTGAACTGCTGCTCCCTCAAAGCGTGACCCAAAGATGAAAACAAGTGATAGTCCGTTGGGGCCAAGTCTGGGGAATAAGCCGCATGTGTGAGAATTTCCCACCCAAACGTTTCAATGGTTTCTTTGGTTCGTTTTGCAGCGTGTGACGGAGCGTTGTCGTGCAACAAGATGACTTTGTGCTGCCTTTTTTGATATTCTGGTCTTCTTTGGCGTATAGCCTGGTTCAATTTCACCATTTGCTGTTGATAACGTTCCGTATTGACAGTTTCGCCAGGTTTCAGGAGTTCGTAATAGATAATTCCCTTCTGATCCCACCAAACACAAAGCATTGTCTTTCGTCCATATCGATTTGGTCTTGGAGTCGATGTTGATGGCTCACCTGGAGATACCCATGATGCTCGACGCTTAGGATTTTCAAAAAAGATCCATTTTTCATCTCCAGTAACAATTCGATGAAGAAATGACTTTCTTTTGTATCTGGCGAGCAGCATCTCACAAGTGGTTTTTCGGTTCTCTTGCTGCCTTTCGTTCAGTTCATGTGGAACCCATTTCCCGATCTTCTGGATCTTCCCCATAGCTTTCAGACGCTTGGAAATAGTTTCCCGAGTCACGTTTAACTGTTCTGCCAATTGTTGTTGTGTTTGAGTTGAATCTTCATTCAACAATTCTTGCAAATCGGTGTCATCAAACTTTTTGGGCGGTCGGCCACGTGCTTCGTTCTTAATGTCAAAATCTCCCCTCTTGAATTTTTTGAACCATTCTTTGCACTGTGTTTCACCAAGAGCATAGTCGCCAAAAGCTTCTACAAGCATTCGATGAGACTCCGCGGCCGTTTTTTTCAAATGATAGCAAAAAATCAACGCCGTCCGCAAATCACTTTGTTGAGGAACAAAGGTTGACATGTTTGACGTGGTGAAAAAAAATGTTGGGAGTATGAAATTGGAATTTTTTTGAGTTCGAAACTTAGAACAGACATAAACCAAACAAACAAACTCAATAACTAGACTGTATAGTACCAAAACTGGCCGCCAGGATTTTTCAAAGTAAAAGGCGGTTTCATAGGCACACCCCTGGTACGTTTCCATCTTCCCCTTAATACTGCTTCTAAATGCCAATACGAGAAAACGTTTCGAGAGAGGCTATAAGCCAGTTTTCTCTTCATTTGATTACTTAAAAAAAAAAAAAAAAATTGAACCATTTTAGCTAGCAACAAATAATATCCCCTAAAAAAATGAAATAGTTACGTAAGCAATGGAAGGAGGATTATCGATTTCCTTATTATAGCAGACAAGGAGGAGGCCTGAAAATCTGCTTACGTAATACTTGAATGGCCCCTTTTCAATCAAACATTCCCAAATTGTTCTAAGCCCCTCTATAACACGATTAAATCGGTCAAGACGGGAAGAGAACCACAGGCCATAATGAAACAAGAGTCTTGTCAAAGGAGAAACTTTAATGATTCATTTATAAATACACAAAAAAATTTATTTCAAACAATAACACTCACTGAATTTTTATTATTATTTACAGTAGAACCCCTCTTAATCGGCCTCGGATCAACCGGTCCTCGGATTAACCGGCCATTAGTATTATAAATTACATATATTTATCATATATTATTTTTATTATTACATATATCATATATAAATTACATTTTCGTAAGTTTTAATTAAACTGGGAGGTGCACCATTGTGCAATATGTTCGTTCAGAGGGAGAAGGAGTGGCCTAGTTTGTTTACTCGCTTGCTTCCCAGTCTATTTTTCTATTACAAAGGCTTAAGATAGTTTAAAAAAAATGAGCAAGTTAGGAAAACGTAAATGTGTGATGAAAATGAATGAAAATCAAAACCTCGGATTAACCGGCCAACTTCCGACCAGGAGGGTTAAGAGGGGTTTTACTGTTTATGTAAAAGTTCATTCTTAAGCAGAAAGATCTCAAGAATTTTAGTAAAAAAATAAAAAAAAAAACATGGTGTATTCATAATAAACACTATAGAAGCGAAACTTCTTAGCAAAAATATAGACTTGCTTGAAGTTTCACTTCAAAAATGGTGATTTACTATACTGAGATTAATAAATAAATTACACAATTTCATTTAATTATCGTTAAACATGCATTTGGCCTTTAAAATGGCGGCAATATATATGCACTTTGAGATCATGTTTATGTTTAAAACGTGATTGACAATATGAACAGCCGAAACGTCTCTCCACTCCACATTCGTAACGTAAATGTCTATCTAATGAAACACGATATTTATAAACACGGTCACATTTCGGGCAGACATAGGGTTTGTAGAAAAGTTGTTGGATTAAATCGTTTTCTGAAAAAATAATTCATAATTTAAATAAACAATCGTATTATATGCATATTAGTCTAAATATACAATATTTTTAAAAAATAGCAAGACAGTTGAGGAAAGATTTAATAGATAAAAATAAGAAGGGGAAATTGTTGAAAAAAAAAACTTACTTGCTTTTTTTTTTACTAAAAACACTCACACTTTTTTTCCCATTCACACTCACATATACACAGTCTTTTCGGCAACTTAGGCCATTTAAGACTTTAAACGATAACCGTTATTATATATTTGGGTCCAGACATTCTTATTTAAGCCATTTGGTATCCAAATGGCTTAAATAAAACAATCGGATTGCCTGGGATCCGAACCCCCGACCCTTGGTATACAAGGCAGGCGCGCTACCAACTACGCCAAGCCCGGGGGCAACTTACTGGCTTAGAAAAAGAGGAAAACACTTTAAAAAAAAATGACGATATTTTAAGGTTGTTCGGACAGTATCCCGTAAGGGAGCGTACAAGTATTGCGTAACGCAATTTGGGGGGGGAGGGGGTCTCGTACAACGTTGCTATGCTTTACAAGGAGGGAGGGGGGGTTGAACAACGCGTTACGTAACTGGTATTTTAGCGACTTTCCGGTACTTTGCGCACATAATTGTGACTTTTAGATAAAAATGGCCACTTGAGCGTTACGTAACGCCTTGGGGGAGGGTCCAGAAAAATGTTTCGGCGCGTTACATGGGGGGAGGGAGGTCAAAAATCTTCAAAAATTATTTACGTAATACTTATACGCTCCCTAAGTCATAATAGAATCTAAATTTTTTTTTAATAAAATTAAAAATTTGAATGCATAAATTCATTATTATAATTTAGTCATGACCTATCATAATTTAGAATTGGATTAAGTTAATAATTTAAGTACCAAAAATAATAAATAAATGACTTTTGAATTAAGTATTTTTTCACATCTGGCAACATCGCATTTAACAGCTGTTTATGTTGATCTTGCTGTATAATGTTCAGTCGAATTTTTTATATTTATAATATTATTATGAGTAATGTAAATCAATTAATCCACAACGGGCTGGCGATTTGCAAGAAAAAATATCATAAAGTGAAAGCGTGAAATGAGTTTATATTTTATGCGACGTTGCCGCACGTGAGTCACGTGACTTACTTATTTTTAAATATAACGAACTGACATTTTCGAGAATTTTTTGTCTTCTTAAAATATTTTTAAAAGCCTTCGTGAGAAAATTTTGATTTTATTTTTAACGTATTCTACGGAAGTTTATTGATAAAAATAAGTTTTTTTTTTTAATCTTTATCAGGAGTGGCTACATAATTCGAATTGCCTACATTTCCCTATAGGTTACATGTTAAATTTCAATTTTTTAATAATTAATTACACGATAACCCTGCGTCAGATCTGCTTCAAAAAATTATTTTATACGTATGTGATAGGGATTAATAATTAATAAAAAAAAAGTGCCTTAATGTTCGAACAACCTTAACTTGTAAAAAAGGTATTTAAATGAATACGAATTTTTTCTTCAAAATTTATTTTTATTTATAATAAACAAATGTATAATTTATTTTAAAAAATAGATATTTATTTAGACTAGATTTGTAAGAAAATATACAGTCGTATTTTGAATCAAGAAAAATTCGTTTTAAACGAACTTGCAAGGAGATGCCGCGAACTGTAATTTCGCCTGCTGAGAATGCCGAGTGGCGAAAGTCAACAAATTCAATTTTTGAGTATTTTTATTCCGGTCTATTCATTTGTTGCGCGGCTATTTAAATGTATTTTTTTTTTTTTTTTTAATATAAAAAACATTCAGACTTTTTTCCTATTCACACTCACACTCACACACACATTCACACTGTCTTTTGGGCAACTCAGGCCATATAAGACATTTGCGATAACCGTTATTGATTTAATATATATCAGGGTGGCCGCAAAAAACAAAATTTTTTAATTTCTTTCAGGCGAACATTCTAAAAGTTGTCTTTTGGCTAAAAAATGATAATGGCAAAGTTTTAGCTAAATTGGGTAACGTTAACCCGTGCCTCATCGGGGTTAAAATTTTGAAAAAGTGCGATTTTATTCGCAGTTTTTACTTCATAAAACGAAAACAAAGTATCGTAGAAAAATGAATCTTGGCTCATTTCATAGCAAATTTAATTCTCTTGAGGTTTTATAATAACCATTTTTTCATTAAAACTTATAGATTTAATGATATTTACAAATTAGCATTTCGGTTTTGATATATCTTTCTGAAAAATAAGTGGAAAATCACAATATAGACCATTCGATATAACAATTTGCCGGGGAAATATTCCGAAGGGAATGAAATTTTTACTACCCCATACTCTAGAATGCCAATCCTAAATTTTCGACCTCGAGGACCGTGTGGAGGGGAGGGGAGGGGGACGAAACCTCAAAAATTTGAGAAATCTTCAGGTTTTTGCTTATATCTCGTAAACTATTTATATTTTGTCAAATTGACCGACCGTATTTCGGTTAGTATTGAGTCTACGAATTTGTTTTATGTATCAAATTTTAGCAAATTTAATGCTCTACAACTTTGTATTGTGTTATATTTCACAAAATATAAATAGTTTACGAGATATAAGTAAAAACGTGAAGAATTCTCAAATTTTTGAGGTTTTTGTCCCCCTCCCCTCCCCCTCCCACACGGTCTTCGAGGTCGAAATTTTAGGATTGGCATTCTAGAGTATGGGGTAGTGAAAATTTCATTCCCTTCGGAATATTTTCCTGGCAAAATGTTATATCGAATTGTTTATATCAGTGATTTCGAAACTTTATGTTACCACGCCTCCCTTAAAAATATTTAATCTTATGACGCCCCCCTCCCCTATTTTATAAAATAATACAAAAACAAAAATTTTTAATGCTAAAAAATATAATTTTATATTAAAGCGGAGTCATAAAAAAAAAAGTTATTGAATGAAAATTTTGAATGAAAAATTACAATTATAATTTTGAAATTAAAATTTTCTTTTATTCTCGCCTCCGGCTCTTAAGAAGGCCGAAACGTCACAATAATTTTGGCTGCATATGACTAGGAATTTTTTTTTTTACTCCGCGAGAATAAATAAAAAAAATATTTTTTTTTATTTATTCTTATTTATAACTTATTAAAACTAGCAACCAACTCGGGCTTGGTGTAGTTGGTAGCGTGCCTACCTTCCGTACCGAACTTCGAGGGTTCGGGCCCCTGGCAGTCCGAAATGGATATCAAATGGCTTAAATTGAAATGCCTGGACCCCCAATATTTATATTAATTAATAACGGGTATCGTATATAGTCTTATATGGCCTGAGTTGCCGAAAAGACTGTGTGTATGTGTGTGTGTGAATGTGAGTGTGAATGAGAAGTGTTTAAAAAAAAAAAGATAAAAAATAAAAAACAGATTTTTTTTCAATGACACCTACACTCCCCCTCCCCTTTCAACAGCTTATATTCACCCTCTACCCTTAGTGAAATGCAAAATATTTAATTTCATATTCAAAACAATCGTTTTTCTCAGTCAAATTATTTGTTTCTATCATTTTTTTCTTTTCAACGATAAAATGCTTAATAATTACCTTTAATAAGACTCTCAAGAGGGTGTGCTGGCTGACGGTGAGGTCAGGGTGGGTTACACTATATTAATTATTCACTTTGATTCACTTTAAACACAAAAAAAGAGATCAGCGCCTGCCGGCAGGCCACGCACTCGACTGAACGAGAGAAACTTGTCTCTTATCTCTCTGTATAGGAATAAATAGATGAAAATAACAATTCCCTTTTCATTAAAAGTAAAAAAATACCTTTTGCTCTAATCTAACTATATTTAGAGCTGGAAACAAATGTCAACAAGTGATTTGGAATATTCCAAGGCCTTTCTTAAATAATCAACCCTTCATCCCCCTATCAACCCTATTTTTTCAATATTTTCTATTTATTTGGTTTCGATTTAGCTAAAATATAAATTTCAATTTTTCAACCCCTTATCCAATCCTAATAAATAAAATAATTAACAATTTTTATAACCCTGAAAAACTTCCCTGGATCCCCCTTTGGGTTTTACACATAGTATAATTTTCTAGAATAAGTCTTACTTTAGGCCAGTGGTTTCCAAACTTTATGTATGTTACAACGCCTCCCTTAAAAATATTTAATCGTATGACGCCCCCTCCCCTACACATTTAATAAAATAATACAAAAACAAAAATTTTTAATACTAAAAAATTTAAATTTATATAAAAATATTTTTTTTTATTTATTCATATTTATTATTTTAATTAAAAACTCCGTCCCAGAATCATCAAAATTATTTTATTTATAAAACTAGCAATCATTTGGAAAATTGATCTTGGTGGCCAATATTCGCGCCTCCCCTTAGACTAGTCCGCGCCTCCCTAGGGAGGCGCGCTTCACAGTTTGGAAAACGCTGGTTTATATTGTGATTTTCCACTTATTTTTCAAAAAGAGCAATATCGTCGCCTGAATCACGTAGTGGCGTATCTCAATTTCTATCATTTTTCAGGAGAGCTGTTTATAGTTCGTGTTGTTATATTAAATGTATAGAAACGCAAAACCAAAAAACCTAAATAATACGAAAAAAACATGGAAATACAGACTCGTCACTTTGTGATAATGCAAAGAACGCCAGGACACGGCCACACCCGTTGTATCTCAATTTTTAATTTTTTTGAGATACGTCACTACGTGATGCAAGCGACGATATATCAAAATCGAAATGCTAATTTGTAAATATCACTAAATCTATAAGTTTTAATGAAAAAATGGTTATTATAAAACCTCAAGAGAATTAAATTTGCTATGAAATGAGCCAAGATTCATTTTTCTACGATACTTTGTTTTCGTTTTATGAAGTAAAAACTGCGAATTTTTAGATAAAATCGCACTTTTTCAAAATTTTAACCCCGATGAGGCACGGGTTAACGTTACCCAATTTAGCTAAAACTTTGACATTATCATTTTCTAGCCAAAAGACAACTTTTAGAATGTTCGCCTGAAAGAAATTAAAAAATTTTGTTTTTTGCGGCCACCCTAATAAACATATATGGGGTCCAGGCATTCTTATTTAAGCCATTTGGTATCCAATTGGCTTAAATAAAATCATAGAACTGCCTGGGGTCCGAACCCGCGACGTTTGGTATACGAGGTTAGCACGCTAACCTCTACACCAAGCCCCGAGGGCATTTGAATGTAATATATGTTTATAGAACTTTCAAACGCCTTTTCTCCAATTGTTGAATTTCGAACTTTCGCCACTAACAAGTAAGATTCTCAGCAGGCGATATGCTGAATAAAATTAAAGAATTATGAAGGAATAAACTTTATGTTAAGTGAAATTAGTGACCAAAAGAGATCTCTCGAATACTAATGCAAAAAAAATAAATAAAAATATAAACCGTAGATAAGACGAGGTATAGATTTTTTTATGATTCATACTATAGTCTTATCTGCTGAAATATACGAATATGAATTTACAGCGACATCTCCTTCATATTCTATGAATTGCGATGGTCTTTAGACCGAAATACTGTGCAATTGCATCTTGAAGATATGTCAAAGGTATTTTTAGTCGAATTTATAAAATATATAAGCTATAATAAAATATAAAAAGTATTTGTTCTAACACTCAGAATCGTCTGATTAGCCAGACTTCTCAACGCCTCCTAGTAAGTGATGATACAGTCACTGAATTTCAAGTGCATTGATTCTTTAGTTTTATTAATTTTATTTCAAAAAATATTTAGCGTTGTCAGGTTATTATTTTATCAGGGAGTCAATATCTCCAGGTATTTAAGCCTAAAGGTGTAACAAAGAGGGAGAACTTAAGGCCCAATACACACGGAGAAACTCAAAAAAAAAACTCATAGCAGACGCAAATCGTCGAGTTTCAAACTGAAATTGCATGGATTCTGCACACGGGGGGAAACTCAAGTTGCATTCGAATTCAGTTGACGCTAACTCAATAAGGTCGACTTTTTCGATCAGCTCTTTTAATAAAGATATTTTTTGGCAATATAAGGAAAGGCTTTATTTAAGTAATAATATCTTATATTTTTTATTAAAAATTGCAGGAAATATTTATTAAGTCAAGTTAAATGAATTTCGATTTTTTACTTTCTCTTACCTCTATATATATATTAATATATATAGAGAGAAAGTATTGGTTTCATGTCAAAAATTCGATGTCGAGATTTTGATGGATCTTCACGTTTTGAGGTCCCCTGAATCCAAAAAGTGGTTTTCGCGACATGGTCTGTCTGTCTGTCTGTCTGTGTGTGTGTGTCTGTGTGTGTGTGTCTGTGTGTGTGTGTTCAATTTTAAGCATGAAGGAATTGAGCTAGGAGGCTGAAATTTTATATTTAAGTTAAACACCCCCCGGGACCGACAAAATAAGCTTTTAATCAAAATCGGCCAAAAAGTACTAGTACTTTACTGATGTACTTTTTCAGTTTTTTTCGATTTTCTCAAAATTCGCTCTAACGATTTTGATTAAAATTCAAAAATCAATTATTTTTTAGATGCTCTTTCAAATGTATATTCTCGTTTTGCCCTCAAAATTGTTTGAAGCACACTTTACTCTTGTGCTTCATAGGAAAGATAGAAGAAATGGTTGCCATGGTAACGGAATTTAAATCTTTTTCTTTTTATT
>JAKCPI010028062.1:0-13413 GCA_023213315.1 Euborellia annulipes | reverse complement strand
TAGAAAATATATAATCAAGGCTTTGGTCATTTGCAGCGCCGTTCCTGGCGGGCGTGCACTCCGTGCCAGCACGGAGGCGCCAACCAAAAGGGCGTCTCGCAAAACCTAAAGAGCACAGGAGAGTCCAAGCTCAAGGGTGGTGGAGGCACAATTTTGCATGGTATCATCAAACCACCAGTCAAGGGCGGATCCAGAGGTGTTTCTCGGGGGGGTAATCTGGTGTGACTCGTCGCACAGCACACTATTTTTTTTTAATTTCGGTAATTTAAAAAGCGCATTCTGTACTTGTTTGCCAGATATAAATACACATAAAATTTTTAAGTATTAATTCTAAAATTTCCATTAAAAATAAATTTTTTTGCGAAAAAAAGGTATTTTTTCGAATCTCGGGGGGTAATTACCCCCTTTGCTTTGTATCCGCCCTTGCCACCAGTGAATCTTGTAGATGGAGCAAAAGAATGTTCTCTCCTCTTGACCGTCAGCGCCACTAGGGCGCCAAAGAGCTTTGCCCCGCCAGCCCTTGGAGCTGGGTACTTCCGCTTGATGCCGAAACGGCAAATCAAATTCGGCGGAGACACCTTCTCAAAGGATGAAGGTGGCGCGAAACCCAAAGTGGTTGGCAGTTACTCAAAAGGGTTTGAAATAATGTTGTAATTTTTGCATAGTATCATCAAACCGTCACGAACGTTGCAGTGTGAGAAAAATGGGGTTCTCTAAGCCGGAATTTCTAGAGAAACCGCCAATGGGGGGGGCAAAATGACCTGGCACGGAGCAGGCAACATACCCAGGAACGGCCCTGGTCATTTGTTAATTTTGAGTTCCTTGGATATTTTCCACCAGGTGAATTTCCTAGTCTTGAACTCCATGCAGTCGGACGGACCTGCATAGAGATTCAAGTCTCTTTCTGTTCATTCGCTTAAATAATTTCACATTATATCAGAAATTTCGTTTGCCCCAAACTGAAACGATAATTTAAAGGGCCATTTATTTGGAACGGACTTTTACTGTAACATACAGTCCGGTTGAACTTTAATCCAGAAAGTTGATTGCAGTATTAAAGAAATATTTTTTTTTCCAGGATTTTCATTACCTCCTAATGATGGCCCATTAGGACAAAACTGAAAATCAGTTGTTGTAGATTCTCAAAAAAAGCTGACCCCCCCCCCAGAAAGCTCCCTGCCCCAAGAAAAATTGAGAAAATATGGGGCTTTCCAGGCTCCCAGGAGAATAGATGGTCACATGCCCCCCCCCCCAGTGAGGATGGCTGGTCCTATGGCCCCCCAGCCAAATTCTCTAGTTACGCCCATGAACGTAACATTTCTATTTTGAGGTCCTGCGAGGGGTCGGCGGATCTCACACTTTCCCACCAAACCTAACATACGTTTTTACGACCGGAAGAAATAGGACAGGCCGGCCCGTCGCACGGTCTGACGCCTGTTGAAAAGAGGAAGGATGAGACAGGTATTTAAAAAAACTGAAGGACTGCCTGTCCCAGCTCGGGCAGCTCGTGGTCGCCATCCACGTACCCACAAGTTGTGGGCCCCTGGAGCAAACTTTGGCTTCTAAAAAATGTATTTTAAACTCACTTTTTTAAAACAGGCCGCGGTCAGAAATACCCTTTCTTTACAGTTTGGTGAAAGTTGTCCGATAGAAATTAATCCAAAATACCAAGATGATGCTCAAGATGTAGCAAACGGTCTAGTCTAAATAAATATGACTTTTTTAATTCATATAAGCTTAATCGCGATAATCTAATTTAAATTTGTGTCATTTTCGAAAGTCATAAATCAAAATATTCATTTGGTCTACATGCGAAAGAAGACGAGAGTAGATGGATTCCCCCCCCCCTCCCGCCTCTCTCTCATGCATACTGTTATTGCAACTGGCACACATCTGGTGTGAGATAAGCCTCTCCGCCTCGCATCCATCCCCTGACCGCCATCAATTCCTTCAGACTTCTTCAGCCACACATTTAGTCCTGATGGAAAAATCAACTGCGAGTAAACATATGCGTGTTGTTCCCAATGGTTTGCTTTATATTAATTTGTTTTTAAGTGTTTCATTTTCGAACATAAAAAAAAAATTGCTTTTGATCTTTGCCGTCTGAAAAGTGTTTCAATTCATTTAATATTTAAACATTCATAATTAATTCTATTTGAAAATAAAAAAAGGTTAAATGGAGTGTGTTTCTGTTTGGAATAAAATAAATATGTTTATAGCGGACATTTTAGGAAGTGTAGAAAGATATAAAGGAGTAAGTGACAAGCTTTGAAAGATGGACAAAATAATCATTGGTTTGAATGACGACGGAGGATCTTTCGCCATCATACTTTTTGACATTGGCCAGACTATTAAACGTCTGAAAAAATATTTGTCTTGTTCTTTTTTAATTTCTTTTTTTGTAATTAAGGATATTTATTATACTACAGAAAATACAAAAACAGAGGAGTTATTCGAGCCGATAACGAGCAATTTTCATGTGCAAGTTTTTCGTGTATGCTCCTATTCGGCATCTCTACCTGCGTTGAAAGACGTGTCGCGACAAAATTTGAGAATGAATACTTTTTTTATTTATAAAAAAAAGGCAATATTAGAGTATGAATAGGTCCATAATATTAAAATTGATATTTTTTCTTTCGTCTCCTTTTAATTTATAATATTTTAGACTGAATACACTTATTGAAAGAAAACACAGTATTTGAGAAAGATTACATACGTTGGATTTAAGTAAACTTAAAGAAATTCCTCCACACCAATAGACAGTGGCGTAGCGTGGACTAACATAGACGTGGGAGAAGTCGCATCAGCGAGGCCCCCTTTTCTTTCGTTCCCAATAAATCTATCTTACCAAACACGGAACACATGGACACGACATGCCTAAACATATAGTGAGAAATATAAATACGCGGTGCAAAGCTAAGCTGTGTACCGAGGGTGGCCAATATTTTTTAGGTTTTCATTTAATTTAAAAATAAATGGGGATTTTAAGCCTGATGGCACCGCGAGGTTGGGTGCCAAGAATCATACCTATCAGTTTAAAAAGAATCAGACTCTTCATTTCAGTCCCCTATTCGTATAAATCCGAGAGAAACGCGAGAGAAATTTTCATTCACTCCAGATTTCGACGCCATTTTGCTGATGCTTATGACTATCTTACTTCTCAAATCATCACTAGCTGGCCAAGTAAAGAACTTCCACTTATTATATGCAGCCAACTATTGTAAATTCAATGAACTTCTTTGTGTGATATTAAAGAGGGATATTTAAGAAATTCAATGGGATGAATATCTCAAAAATGACCAACTGGTGGCTTATGACTATCTTCCACTAAGCTCTTTAATTCAATTAATGTCTCGATTCGGACTTGACAATTTATGTATGCTTATTTATTAGTGCCAGGTAAGATTCTGGCGCCCGGTAACTCGGGATCACCAGTCTATCCCGTGTACTACAGATTTGTCACTTCTACTTGCAATGCAATCTCAATTTAATTGTATAGGAATTTATTTATTATTATTTGTTGGTGTGGTCAAGGGTTCGTTGGTCTGGTGCAAAGGGATCTCCGGATAGGGTGGAGATCCCGGATGCTAGTGGACAATTGATCCACCAACACATAAGCACTTACATTTCGATAACTACTGGATGAATTCTTTTCCTGTCAATTTTCTAATTTCTTTTCATTTCGTCACAATATTAATATTTTCAAAAATATTCAATTTTTTTTTTTGTTTCCGCAAAATTCTGTTTTTCTAGAGGCTTGAATTATTCATCCATCAGCATATTTATTATTGATAATAATAATTAGAATCATCCTCGCGAATTAATTTAATAAAATCAGAAAAAAACAAAAAAAATTGAAATTTTAAAGAAATGTTGATTCAGGTGAGAAGCTGAAAAAAAAATTTCATTAAAAATAGACCAGCTGGGCGGAATGTTTAGCTTCGTTGTTGATTTTTCAACATTTTTGTTTTTATTGAAACATCTCGTAAAAAATAAGGTTTGAAGATATCAAAAAAGACCAGAAAAGAGAGAGAACGTTTTTGTTTTGTTTGTTTTCGTTCATATAGGATGTTACGCTTGGCGCTGGGAAATGAAATTAACCTTCAAAAAATTAATTAAACCATTCCTTAATAAAATATCAAAAACAAACTCTCTTGGTGTATATTTCAAATTTTATATTTTCTCAAAACAAAGCAATTAATCAACAGCTTGCTTTCTTTTAACAAATCTTAAAGATATAGGGCCTATATTCTATATTATAGAACTTTTTTTCCTACTTTCGATAACTAAAAACGAACGCTTATTGTATTGTAGCAGCGAGAAAAAAACTTGCCTCTCGAGGGATTTGAACTCTAACTCTTCATATATGAACTTGTACGACGCCTTTCTCAACCATTTACTTTGTTAGAAAGGCCATACATTTTTAGGCTACTTAATTAATTTACTATTAGATCTAATTAATACGTAGTTCTATTATTCCCAAATTGCTTTCTAAAATTACAACACAATTTTGAGTGTGAATGGGAAAAAAGTGTGTTTAAAAATCATTGTGTGGTTATATGAAACCACGATGCAAGTGAAACTCTTTTTCATATCGTAGGCTTTTAACTGAAAATTTTCAGAAAATTATTCAATTAAGGGTATTAAAATCGCGTTTTTAATCTTAACTTAATAATTGGAAAATGGGATTGATAGTGGGAAATCAATAGACGCATGTTAAAAACTGAGAACAATATTTATTTAGTAATTGAAGATTTGAATCATTTTAAATTATTTTAAAAATTATATTTTATCAATTTAAAAATTGAAAAATTAAATCTCACAATTATTTTTTTATAATTCGTCATATTTATTAAATTTCAACTTTCCTATTTTTGTCGTCCCGGCTTGTGACGTCATGGCTTGCAGCGTCACTACATTTGACGACATAGTCTGTAACGCGACATGCTGATAGTAGAGCGAAAAAATTTGAGACGATCAAATAAAAGTTTCACTTAAAAAAAAAAAATAAAAAAGACAAATGCATAGAAAAATAAGAGAAAGTAATAAGATTTTTTTTAAGTGTAGCCAGAGAACGGAGGATCCATTTCTCTTACAACCCCCCTCCTCCCCATATCAACTTCTCTGACCTGTTGAGTTAATAAATGTATTGAAATTTTTTTTGATGTATAAGCGAATTATCATGGTATTAACAAAAAAATTTTTTCTCTAGATAAATCACTTCTATTAAAAAATGCAAAGGTTTTGGTGATTTTCTTTAACCTTTCATATAAAAAAAAAAAAAAAACTTTGTACGTCTGTTAAAGGTTGAGGTCAGAGATAGAAAGAAAAACTCCATATGATATTTAACACCCTTTTATTTAGATTAAATCAATAAGCAACTAAAAAATTATTTTTATTATTATAGCGCCTTGTGGAGAAATTTTTCATTCTCAGAGAGAGAAAAAACTTTCATTTTATAGAAACATAAAATTTCATGCTTTATATTATTAAATAGAAATGAAATTAAAATAAATTTATTCCATTTTAACGAAACAAAAAATTAATTAACTTTTCTTTTATTACAATTTTCTTTTCGTTTTTTCACTTTTTTTTTTTTACCACCAAATTGAAATATATTTTATTATTATAAAAAGCTTTTAATTATACTCTAGTGTCGAGATTAATTTTTTCACCACAAAAAAAATTTAAAGTGCGCCATATATGAAAAAAATTAATTTAAAATATGAAATAGAGAATATGTTTGTCATTTTTTTTTTTTTTGAAATTACGTTATTTACTTTTTCATTTTTATTTAAATAGCATGTCATATGTTCGGGACTCAAGGACAAGGAAATAACATTTGTTCATTTTAATTGAAATTTTAATTATAGTGTATAGAATTTTCATTTATACTTTTCTTTTCAAATAATCATAATTAATACCTGAATAACACTTCTATGCTATTCGCTTAAGTGATCATAGTCATTTTTATTAGGGATTTGGGTATGCATACAAAAAGGCCAAGGCCCCAAGAAAAGAAAAATTTCATTCAAATAATTTTAATGTGATTCCGGGAGAAATAAAAATCTTTTGGAACGCTTTTATACTAAATATATTTTTGTAAATAATTTTATCCGGAAGGTCCCGATCTACTATAGAAAGCCCGGACTAAGGAATTTTTTCCTTTACCCACCTCTGTTTGATTTTTAATATGATCAGGGCACGTTTATTTATATCATTTGGTATCCAAATGATTTAAATAAATTTTCTTCGTACTGCCTTAGATCCTAGTATATACGATTTAATTTCTTAAACAATACTTCAAAAGCAAGAATTTTCCTTGCGTTTTCAACAATCACGAGACTTCTTAACTTGCCCGAGTAAAAATGATTAAAAATGATCGAGGGATACACACGCCCGCAGTTAGTCTCCATAGTGAACCTTTAGAGACACACACCCACACCAGGGACACAAATTTTTCTTCCAGTCCCTTTTGATCTACTGTGTGTGTCCCTGGTGCGGGCGTGTGATCCCTCCGATCATTTTTAATCATTTTACTCGGGCAAGTTAAGACTCGTAATTGTTAAAAACTTTCAAGGGAAATTCTTGGTTTTGGGAAGTATTGTTTAAGCAATTAAATCATATAGGCTATACTAGGATCTGAGGCAGTACGAATAAAATTTATTTAAATCATTTGGATACCAAATGGTATAAATAAATGTGCCCTGATCACATTAAAAATTATACAGAGGGGGGTAGAGGGAAAATCGATCCCTCGATCATTTTAAATCATTTTCACTCGGGTGGGAAACTTTTGGTCGCAATATTGCTTTGTTAGCGAGGCGAATAGTTGAATCAGTATGTAGTAGAAAATAAAAGGACGAGCAGCTATGTTAATTTCTTTATTTAAGAACCCACAGCGACGTTTCGGTCGACTATGCGACCATCTTCATGGCTACAATGGAGTTTATAAAAACATAACATCAAGAGGTTGTATAAACGAAATAAATTTTCAAGACATAAAAAATAATAAATTATCATTACCTAGAGTTCAGTCAACAGAAAAACCTCTTAAGTTCTTTGACAGACATTTCATACAATTATAATTTATAAATATATAATTGTACTTAGGGAATTTATTTTAATATTGAAAATTCTATTAATATGTTACCAAAATAGAACTAGAAGGTATATAAGATGTGTATGATTAAAATAAAATTTATATTGACTTTGGCGCTGAATGCATTATATATGATAGATCGTAATGTATTTTATGAAATGTCTGTCAAAGAACTTAAGAGGTTTTTGTTGACTGAACTCTAGGTAATGATAATTTATTATTTTTTATGTCTTGAAAATTTATTTTGTTTATACAACCTCTTGATGTTATGTTTTTATAAACTCCATTGTAGCCATGAAGATGGTCGCATAGTCGACCGAAACGTCGCTGTGGGTTCTTAAATAAAGAAATTAACATAGCTGCTCGACCTTTTATTTTCTACTAAATATTGCTTTGTTTTTGTATAATTTGCTAAATATTGTCTTGCTTTTGTCTAATTTTTTATTAAAATATTGCATTTTGGTGGAAATTTTTATATACAGTTTTTTTTAGAAAATTGTATTTGGATACCATTGTTGTGTGGTCATGAAAGGCGGTAGCCAACAGCCGGAAATAAATTAAAAAAAAAAACCTTTGGTCGCCGTACACGTACTCAATAGGTGTGAGTCTTGAAGTACAGAATAAATATTCTTTCAAAATTCACTGTTTAATTAAAAAAAAAAAAGTTTCCATCCACGTGGTTCAGGTTTAAACCATGAGATGAGTATTTAGCAAATTTCCGGTTCCCATTAAAAAGCAAACAATCTGTTATTTGGATTTGACTTTTTCTTCTCTCTGCTGGCACGGAGTCGGATTGTGGTTCATATATTTTCGTGGAGGGCCCTAATCCCTGGCTTCCTTGCTTTTCGCAGACGGATGTCCGGCCCTTGGAGCACCCTGTGCTAGGATTAGGAGCCGAAGGGCTCTCAGGATTTATTTCTGCGGTGTCGTCGACAAACAGACTGACAGGGGAAATTAACTATTAGCTCTAAAGATTGAGGTTAGAGATCTCAGGCTAAAAGACACCTGGATGAGAAAAAAAGGTAAAGGATTAACAAAAAAACGCTCTATAAATATTTATATTGTTCTCCATATAGACACAAAGTTGACTATTAATATCCTCGAACCAAACGATAGATTCCAAACATCTTAGAAAAAATTCATTTATGAATCACTAAACGAAATTTTATAGCTATCAAATAAAAAAAATCAACTGAATTTAAATTTTCTTTTCTTAAAGCCACAGGGTATATATCGATATTATAAAAAGTTTTTTTTTAACAACTATGAAGCTTAGATAAGAAAATAACTAATTTTACTAGCTTTTTTAAATCAAAATTTCTCCAAAACAAGGGCGTCTTAAGCTATTGAATGTTTTGTAATTGAACTCGAGTTGCCTTCAACTCAAAATAATAGACTTAACTGCTTTATTCCCTCAGCTAACCGTCGAGGTATTAATTCAAGATTATTATTAATGTGAAATTTTTTGAATTTTAAAATAATAATAATCACGAAAATCTAAATCAATTAATCTATTTAATGCTAAATTTTCTCCAGATTATATCCCAATAATGTTCTATAATTATGAAAGTGGTCTGTAATTTTAAGAACATTTTGGCATAAAGAAAAGCGAATGCAGCTATTTTTTTTTTTTTGTTTGTTAGGCACTTCTAGCCGACGTTTCGGTCATATTTGTGATCATCCTCAGAGTCAAGGTTAAATTGACTCGCATAGCCTATGATCCTTATCAAATGGCAATAAATATTTTACACAATTGCGCCATTCGACTTTTGAGGAGTTTCATTGACATTCAGCCCTGAGGATGGTCGCAAATCTGACCGAAACGTCGGCTTGAAGTGCTGAATAAACGAAATAAAAATAGCTTCTTTATTCCTTACTACAAGATCTACTCAGCTATCCAACTCTCACTAATATAAATATTTATATTTTGTTAGTATGTTAACCAAGCTCCTAATCTTTACTATGAAGTACAAGAGTATAATGTGCTAAAACAATTTTGAGAGCAAAATGAGAATATACATTTTAAAAAGCATCTAAAAAGTAATTGATTTATGAATTTGAATCAAAATCTACAGCAAATTTTGAGAAAATCGAAAAAGTACAACAGTAAAGTACTAGTACTTTTTGGCCGATTTAGTTCAAAAGCTTATTTTTGCGTCTCAGGAGATCGTGTAATTTAAATATAAAATTTCACGAATATTCTAGTGTGGACCAGTTTTCCAATTAAAATCTCAATTTATCTACCTGGTGCATGAGATTTGAAATTTCAAACTCGTAGTTCATTTTCTTCATACATTATTTTGTCAGTTGGGCTCAAAACGTGGATTCCCATCAAAATTTTAACATCGTCTTTTTGACAAAAAAAACAACAACAATTTTTAATGAATTTAATTGATTAAAAAAAGCAGCGAAATAATTTTATAAAATATTAAGTTATTTGTGAACCCTCGGGCTTGACGTAGTTGGTAGCGCGCCCTTGTATACCAAGGGTCGGGGGTTGGGATCCCAGGCAGCCCGATGATTTTATTTAAGCCATTTGGATACAAAAGGGCTTACTTAAATAAGCCCTGACCCCAATATATATATTTTCATTCTGTTATTTAAACGATATGGTCTTATATGGCCTAAGTTGTCGAAAAGACTGTGTGTATGTGTATGTGAGTGTGAATGGGAAATAAGTGTGAGTGTTAAAAAAAAATGTTATTTATGATTCAAATTTAACGACAACTTGCTCTATAGTGATATTTTCCTATCTTTAGGATTAATATACGTTCTAATCGCAATAGAAAGTAATTGCTTTGGATAATTTTTACTATAGTTTTATGTTACATAAATCGCTTTAAAATCTCCGGCTTTAATTCATGGTATCACTATAAGATAAGTTTATATTAAGGTGATTGAATTGACATGTTGTTGCCCTCAATTGAGTATTCTAATAAAATACACACCCGAGAGTTTAAATTAAACATGCGGACGAGTTGTCAAAACACTTCCCCCTCTCCTGTCCTTTTGCAGAATTTGATAAAAGTCATTCATTCATTGAACAGATAAAAAAAGAGTCAATATTTATCGTAGGTCTCACACACAGGCCTGTCTGTCTTTTTCTCTCTCTTCTTTCCAGTAAAACAGGATTTGCATCTGGTGCGGGTTATGAATTTTTTTTCAAGGGACACTTAAGTTAGCTATTAAGCAGGATTTTTTAAGGGTTGTAATAGAAAATTGAAAAATCTGGTGTGACCTTCGGTAATCAAAAGTTGTGTTCTGTGCTTGTCACGCCAGATTTTTTGTGTCGATATATAACAGGTCATTCAATAAGTCCGTGGGATAAGTAAGAAAAAAACAAAATTTTGTAAAAACTCGAATTTATTATTCAAAATAGTTGCCTTCAAGGGCGATACAACGAGTATAGCGATTTTCCAACTTTTCGATACCACTTTTATAGTACGATTTATCTTTCTCGTCAAAATAGGTATCAGTTTCAGCGATTACTTCATCATTGAACTTAAATTTCTTCCCAGCAAGCATTCTCTTGAGATCAGGAAAAAGTCGCTGGGAGCTAAATCTGGAGAATATGGTGGGTGGGTAAGCAATTCGAAGCAATGCTTTATTAAAACTCGAAATTCACTTTTTTCCATTTTTTTTTCCAACAACAAAAGTTGCTTCACATAAAATTCTATAACTCACGAATCAATAGTTTTTTTTTTTTTTTTATTATAAAAACATTCACACTTTTTTCTCATTCAC
Source organism: Euborellia annulipes (assembly GCA_023213315.1). Classification (NCBI taxonomy): domain Eukaryota; kingdom Metazoa; phylum Arthropoda; class Insecta; order Dermaptera; family Anisolabididae; genus Euborellia; species Euborellia annulipes. Next base: position 2,567 of record JAKCPI010028062.1, on the reverse strand, counting down.
ACTCACATTCACACACTCATTCACACAGTCTTCTCGGCAACTTAGGCCATTTAAGACTTTAAACGATATCCGTTAATGAGTATTATACATATTGGGGTCCAGGCATTCTTATTTAAGTCATTTGGTATCCAAATGCCTTAAATAAAATTATCGGACTGCCTGGGGTCCGAACCCGCGACGTTCGGTATAGAAGGTAGACACGCTACCAACTACTCCAAGCCCCGTGGGCGAATCAATAGTTAGATTGCTGTCAAATTTATACACGTATCGTTTGAAGGTTAGTACTAAATAAAAATCATAAGGAAAAAATTCTAGTAACGCCATCTATATGTCATCCTACGGACTTATTGAATGACCTGGTAGGCCTATTTAGTTTCCGCCGATATATTAGAATTCTTTTTTTTAAATACTTTTTTCTCATTCACACTCACACACACATTCACCCAGTCTTTTCGGCAACTTAGGCCATATAAGACTTTTACGAGATAATATCTATTGGGGGTCCAGGCATTTCTATTTAAGCCATTTGATATCCAAATGGCTGAAATAAAATCATCGGACTGCCTGGAGTCGAACCCGCGACGTTTGGTATAGGAGGTAGACACGCTACCTACTACACCAGGCCCGGGGGCTATATTAAAATTCAAGATGTAAAATTAATTAGTATGGAAAAATATTTATGTTGTTGCTTTTTAAAATTTGCCCTCAAAATTGTTTGAAGCACAATTTACTCTTGTACTTCATAGTAAAGAATAGGAGTTTAGTTAACATGCTAACAAAATATAAATATTTATTAGAAATTTTCCATCTTGAATTCGGAATATACTGCTGGAAACTAAATATATAAATCGAAATAAAAAATCTGGTGTGAGCACAGAATACAACTTACAATTGCTGTGCGGCCGATCACACCAGATTTTTTATTGGAATGAATATAGTATAGCATAACTAAGCAAATTAGACGAAGTTTACTATTTACAAAAAGAAAAGTCATCCATAAATTCTCTTTGAAATGTTTTTTTTTTTTGTTTTCTTTTTTGTGCTGAGAGACACTTTCTAAGTTTTATGCTTTTTGCTTTATTTCTATTGTTGTCTCAAATATATGTCATTTGTCCAGTTACCCTTAAAACAGTTAAGTAAAGACTTTAGTTTGACCTGGAAAGTTTGGGTCAGTGTCCCCAATTCAAGGCCAAAAGTAGAAAAATGAAAAAAACAAAAAGGGGTTGAAGAGGTTTGTCTCTCAACAGGTGGCAAAAAAAAATTTTAAATTATTCGAGAAATCACAGAAAAAGAAAAAAAATTCCAAACAAATGTTGAATGCTATTATTTATTTCGTGGATTCCCTCCATGTTTATATTACTCTATTTTCTAGCGCATCTTTTTTTTTTTTTAAACTAAAATAGAGAGCAGAGAAATATATTGTATCAATTCCTCTATACCCTTTTAATATTCAATAAATATCGTCTATTCTATATTCAGATTAATTTGATCCATTGCATATAAATAAGATTAAAATATCCATTTCGAATAATATTTATATGATTTGGAGTTGTAGAGATAGGATATAAATAAATAAATAAATAAATAAAAGGTAATATCGCCGATTCCGATATTTTATGAGTTTTAGACGTTTTCAAATATATATTCGTTGGATGATATTTATGATAATAATCTCAAATTCCAATTTAATTTATAGAAAATATATGTATAACCTAAAATAAAATTTATATTTCTTTAAAAAAAAATCTGGTGTGACTGGCGCACAGCACATAACTTTCTCGTACCTTTCGGTAAGAGAAAGTTGTGCACCGTGCTGGTCACACCAGATTTTTGTGTCGAGATATATTTAGTTTCCCATAGCACCTTAGTTTCAAACTTGCATTTTAAATGTTGACTGCTTGAAATAAACTATGGTTATTTTTCAAAAATTTTAATCTCATATTTGGACATTTTATACACAATATAGAATCGTAAATAAATACAAAATTTCATAAGAATTGGGAAAAAATTTTTAGAATGTGTAAAATGTTCTCTTTTGAATCGAAATTAACATGCAAATCCCCATAGGGATTTAACATTGGCCCTATGGAAGGAAGAGCCGGAAATTGAATTTGAAAAATCTGAAATACATCAGTAAAGTACTCAAACAGTTTTCACGAAAAATTTTGCTGATAAAGACCTACTTTTTAAAAAGCGTCTAAAAAATAGTTGATTTATTAATTTTAATCAAAATAGTTAGAGCGAATTTTGAGAAAATCGAAAAAACTGAAAAACTACATCAGTAAAGTACTAGTACTTTTTGGTCGAGTTTGTTCAAAAGCTTATTTTCAACTGTCCGGGAGGGTAAATAACTTAAATATAAAACTTCAACCTCGTAGCTCATTTCCTTCATGCCTTAATCCAGCGTTTTCCAAACTATGAGGCGCGCTTCCCCCAGGGGAGGCGCGGACTAGTCTAAGGGGAGACGCGAATATTAGCCAAATGACAAAAGGAATAAATCAAATAAATCATATTTTTATATAAATTTATTGCGAGGTATGTCTTTGTGGCTGGAAGTACTATTAAAG